>JZKD02S1711307.1:375474-396323 GCA_000966675.3 Picea glauca
CTTTAATAATGTATTTATTAATGTATTAATACTTTAATAATGTATTACTAAAGTATTGATACTTTTTAATGTATCAATTCTTTAAAATTATTTTTTTAATATTAATATTTGTGTTTTATTATAAATATTAATATTAACATTTTAGTGTATTAATAATATTAATAAATACTTATTAATAATGTATTTAATGTATAAAATAATTCTTATATTAATGTATAAATTAATTAATATCTAATGTTACTTAACAATATTAATAATAATAAATTCATTATTAATAATGTATTTAATGTATAAACTAATTAATGTATTAATGTATAAATTAATAAATACTTTACATTATTAACCTATTAATATTTTAATAATGCATTATTAATGTATTAATTAATTAATACTTTAATTATTTATTATTAATGTATTAATACTTTAATGATATGTTTATTAAGGTATTACTATTTTAATAATGTATTGATACTTTTTTAATGTATTAATTATGTAATATTAATGTTTTAATATCAATATTTATGTTTTAATATAAATATAAATATTTATATTTTAGCGATTAAGAATATTAATAAATACATTATTAATATTATATTTAATGTATTAATTAATTAATATACTTTACATTATACATTAATGTATATATTAATCAATACATTACATTATTAATGCATCATTCAATTAATAAGTTACTTTATATATTAATATAAATTAATATTTTAATTTATACATTACATTAATACAATACAACAATGTATCATTACATTATTAACGTTTTATTTTACTACTCTATTAATATTTTTGCAATGTATTAATTAATAATGTATAAATTTATTAATTAATTAATACAATGCACTATTAATGTATCAATCAACTACATTATACATTAATGTAAATTATGCATTATGATTATACATTAATGTAACATAATGATATGATTATGTTGACAAACTGGAATTCCTACCTTAAAAATATTTACGAATCCCGTAATGTCTTAGAAAAAATTTCAAAAGTTTCTACAGAAGATTATGTTTTTTCTATAGAAGACATAAAGTTTGGGGTTAAGTGACTTGCAAATGGGAAAGATAAGGATGTTGAGGGCTACCAAGATGAAATATTAAAAATTGGAGGGCCTATTTTGATCCCTTACATATACAAGCTCTCAAATTTAGCAATCAAGTAGGGATTCCCTAAACTATAGAATCAAATTCTCATTGCACCTATTTTTGAAAGTGGGGATAAAATAAATACCTCTAATTATAGGAGCATAATGATTAGCCCCATTTTACCCAAGTTGTATGGAAGTATTTTGGAAAATAAGATAAGCATACAGATATAAATATACAAAAAAATAGATGAAGGTCAGGCCGATTTTAGAGGTTATCATTCAAATTTGGACCACCTTATCATGCTTAGGATCACTGTAGAGGAGCATCGCAACATTAAAACCAATCTCCTTTGTTTTTTCGTTGACTTTAGGAATGATTTTGACATTGTTCCTAGGAACAACTCTTGGAATAAGTTAGAAGAGATAAAAGTTACCTCTGGTCTAAGAGTTGTTGCGGTAAGGTTCTATGAGAAAATTATTGCCAATTTTAGGAGAACTGAGGGTTGTTTAGAAGAGATTAACTGTAATATAGGATTCAAGCAAGGTTATCCTTGTTAAACACCTATTTGTCACACTTAAGTGAGGGAGTGTTTGTCAATATCCCTAGTCATGCTGGGAGGAGAAATTTATCATATGAAGGTCAAAATACTATGTGCACATATATTATTCATTTTTATTGAAATAAGGAAATCAGTTTAGTGTGAGAATCCACCTTACATTTAGTTTCCTAATATCAAGAATAAGTTGATAGTCTTATGGATGGTTGAGAGATCTTCTCATATCAATATCGTAATTCGATGGATCTTGAGAGATATTTCCTCCCTAAAATCCTTCAGAGACATTTCCTCCCTAAATTCCTTGAGAGATATTTTCTCCCTGAAAGGCTTGGAGATCCCAATTTAGTGGATCTAGTGAGTGATATTCTCCTTGGATTGTTGAGTTAGTTCTCAAATGTAAAATGCTTTAAATTCCTTATGTGAGAGATTAGGGGGAAGATAGAACTTCATAATATCATAATTCTGATCTTGAGACATTCAAGAGGGGGGAACTTGGGAATATCGTACCTCTGATTTTGTGACATTCGAGAGAGAGGGAAATAAAACTTCAAAATATCATACTTCTGATATTGAGACATTCAAGAGAGTGGGGATAAAGGAGAGAATCATACTTATGATTGTGTGAGAACTAATGGGATGGAAAGGAGAGCTTGGAGGAGTCACTGCAACATCAAACATGAAATTGCAAGTGCTTCCATTTTTTTGGTTTTCCATCAATACATAACTTGGCGTATTCCCTTCATGTTTTGTGTCACTGGCTACATGCATGTCTATTGCTGTGAAATTCATCATAGATATATATATTATCACTTAAAAATATAGTGTTGAGGAAGGAGTTTTTTCTTTGTTCTATGCAGGTCATTTCTTATGCCTAGGAGCTTGGTCAATAAGGTCAAAGGATGGGGAAACGAGGACAACCTACATAAAAATTTAAGTCAATGATCTCTTTCTTTTCATCTGATTATTGAAATAGGTCTAAAGGGAAAGTAATTACCATTTGTTTTCTTCTATCTTTGGATCAAAGGGGCACCTTGATCCAAAGGGGGGTTACACCTATCATAGGGGTAATTTTACTACAACAGTTCCCTACCCTTTTTTTCATTTACATTGACAAGTTAGAAGATTTTTTGGAAGCCACATGTTGTGTTGGACCAACTCTTGCTAGTATATTAATCATCCTACTTCTCTAGCCCAATGATATTTTTCTTATGGAAAGGAATCCATATGATCTTAGTAATCATCTTAGAATCCTCAAGGAATTCTAATATAGGTATGATTGTGAACACTGACAAAATGAAGGTTATGATCATTAAATCCAACAAGATCACCTATGATAATTTTGTATATGACAATAATATATTGGAGGAAGTGAATTCATACAAGTATCCTAGAATTGATATTCATCACAAGCTCAATTGGAACTATAACATGTTGAGAAAAGGATAAATGGAGGGTGGAAATCTTATTATGGGCTTGAAATAATTATAAATTAATAGACCTTTGGCTATGGGATAAGAAAATATCCTCTTTGATACTCTTATCACTCATGTTATATTATATGGATGTGAAATTTTTTGGGATGCAATATCTCTCGAGAATCTTGGAGAAAGATAAAGCAAATCCAAAAGAATTTTATAACTTATAATCTCAAAATTAAGGGTAATACACCCTATCCTATCCTCCTCATCGAATAAATCCTTTCCCCCATTGAGAGAACAACTATGATTAGGTACTTCATGTACAAGAACAAGATAAACAAAAAGGATAAAAATAGGCTCCTCAAAATTGTTTCAAACTCTAGACAAAATCACCAACGACTCAAGTGGGGATGGAATAATGATGTCAAGTCTTGGATAAACCATTGGGGAACAAAAGAAGAAGTTATTATGTAGAATATAGATGATATTAAAAACATTTTACAATCTAAATTTAAAGAGAATCTATGGTGCGATAAATAATAAGAGGATAAATTAAAATAAAGATATTATAAGGAGGTGGTTAACCCTAAACTTGAAGATCAAAAGTATATCTCTGTTTTGACTAGCATAAAGAAGAAAATCATTATTTATAAAATAAGAACTAATTATCATGAGATGCATAGTGAAATTGGGTGTTTGAAAATCCCGAAAACACCATGGAAATAAAGAATCTGTCACCTTTGTTACACCAAGAGGGTTGCAGATGGAAAACACTTTCTCCTAGAATTCCCTACGTATACCCAAATTAGATTCCAATTTCCAAATATTTTTCACAATACCTACCTTCCTAAACTTATAATTTATTAAAACTTTAGTGACCTTGGAATGCTTCTCTTAACTATTTTCAAACATCAAAATAACATTTTAAATAAATCCAAGTAATATCTTGCTTTTATTAAGGTCCAATAGACCAATTTTGGTCTTAGTGGATATTAACCATCATCATCATCATCATCATCATCATCATCATATATATATAGATAATGGTTAACGTCCACTGAGACCAATATATACATACATGCATACATATATAAATCATGAATTGATGTGGTGAATATTAAATTTGTGGTGCTACCACCTGTATATTTATCTCTGGGTCTATGGTTAATAAAGTTTGTAGTAAATATGATCTATGATAACATTGTTTGTCACTGCTAAAACCCTTATGTGAATCAGGTGCACAAGTTTCTTATTTATTTATTTTTATTTTCAATATGAGTAATTCACCATTGGTACCTAAATATAATAGAGGAATTCCTAAAAAGGTAACCCTAGATAGTTTGCATGAATCTATAGAATCAATAGAAAATTGTTTCCATGAATCTATATAATCGATAGAAAAATATAGAGAAGAGAGAATCCAAACTTCAAAGTGAATTAGTAGCAATATTTTGAAGTGAGTTAGTAGAAATGTTTGACAATAAATTTAGATCATTCGAAGATAATATTCAGAGACATATAGACAATAAATCATTATGATTTGAGACTCAACTAAAAAAAATGGAGGTTAGATTACAAGAAATAGAAAAAAACAACCCATAACAAAAAAAATGAACGAGGGAAGAAGATGTGGATCAAAATAGCAATATTAGGGACAAGATTAAAGATATATAAGAGAATCTAATTAACAATTTGGTCCTAAATAATGAGAAACACAATTTGGATATCAAACCTATCAAAGAGGAAATGAATAAGCTCATAGAGTAAGACCATGACTGTAACGAAAGATCCTTGAACCTCATAAATTTTGGTATAAAAGAACAAAAATATGAGGACACATTAGCAATACTTGAGGAATTAAAAAATAAGTCACAAATTGAAACAATTGGCCTTATAGAAGAAAACATTTTGGCCCAAATAATTGAACATAAAGATAGGTTGATTTGGTTTATGGTAATCTATTGGATTTCTGAAGGGGGGGAGGGGGGTGAATCATTGATAGTTATTTTTAATCCTTTTTAACCGCAATATATATTTATGATCAATTTACCAATATCATTCAACAACTATAGAATAAATAAACCATGAACAATAATAAATCATACACATACATAGTACACTAGTATTTTTACGTGGAAACCCAATGTGGGAGAAAACCACATAATTAATTTTCGTATATGTCTTTAAGAAATCTCGTCCCAAGCTGTACCAATATTCTTCAAAACTTTCCTACAGATTCATGACCTATCTATTCTGCAACATGCAGATGTTCGCACCTTTCCCTACTGCAACTCGCAAATGTCTATGCCTCTCTTGAATAAACTAACATGATAGCACAAATATATAATAGTACACTAACACTCTCTCTATCACTCTGTCTATGTTACTATCTCAGTCTTAGTCACTTTTTGATCTCTCTGTATCTACTCACAAACTAGTTGATTTGATAGAAAGGAATACTCAGCCAACAGCCAAGTAGATCTAACACAACCATGTACTAGGTTCATACATATGTCTCACTGATATTGTGTGATAAAATAAAACCTTACATTAACCATACATCAAACCCTCATTGTTATGCAAAATCAACCTATAATGATAACATTATGTCTCAACCATAAACTCTCAACCATACCTCAAAATAACACAATATATGTCTTAACAACATGCCCAATGAAGTATCCATGTAGATATGTCTGATACAAAATATACCGTACAACCAATAGTCCCTCAAGGGAAAAATCTCAATCTCCCATGGCCATACCCAAATCATTCACCAAAGACTTACTTAAGAAAAGAATATAACATAGCTTTTGTTACTATAGATATCTTTGCTATACCTTCACCAATAAACCTTCATGTAGCCTCTTCTCAACTCTGCAACTTGTCATTGATAATATATCTGATCTTCTTTTTCTTCATCCTTGGCAACAGATCTATGCTCTGTCTTCGGTAAACTTGTGAGTAACCACGCTTTGTCCCAATATGGGCCACATATGTCCATGCCTTTCTAGTACTACAACCTACATATGTCTTCAATAAAACCCTAGTTCAATACCCATAGTCTTGACCCTTCGAATCCAACAACTTCTTTCGTCACTGCTTCAGACTCACTGTTATATATTTGTCAATGATACCTACCCATCACTTTTCAAAAAAAAACATATTCAATGTGCTCAATTAGGTGCCAATGAGAGACCCTTAATCTCTTATTTATACTCTCCAATTAGCTTCCTTTAGGGTTTATCTTCTAACTGTTTTACCCAACTTCCTTTTTTTAGGGCCAACCCACTTTTAACTACTTTACTCACTTGCAACCACTTTACTATAAATAGAAAACTCACCACTTCTTGTTGCAACTAATTTATTTTTAATTATTTTCCTATTTCAACAACTTTACTCATGATTAACTCCTAGTTACAACCATTTGGACTAGTAAACTTCTTCTAGGAGCTTCTAGAATAATTGACTTCTTTGACCTTCTAGGGGATTCTAGATAATTCATGAGGGTTCTCCAACTTCACTAAGCCATATCTCCTCAACCGTGAGGAACTACATGACATATCACATTACCAGAAATGAAACAACATGTACTATCCATATATGATAGTCCTTCATAGAAACTCACTGATATTCATTACATTATTCCTAAAACATACATGGGTTCCTTATCCACACTTGTGGGGCTACCATAATTGTTTCAAGGGTTGACATCAATGAAAACCAAACCAATTAATCAACAATCTCCCCCTTTGTCATTGATGGAAATGATATAATGCAACATTGAAGTCATTACACTGATGCTCCCCATGTGACCTTCACAACCTCTGGAGTCATGCATATGATTCATCTCTCCACATTTGACATCAATGGAAAGAGGTAACTTTCCTCCAGGGCTTCTCCCCTTGATGGAACTCTCCTTGGGGATGATCACCCTAACTGAATTGTCCTCTCCATGGTGCTTCCTCATGTAAATCTATGACATATAATAAAATCATTCAAAAGTCATTGTGGGGAAGAAACTACTCCAAGTTTCTAGTGAAGATACTCAAAATCTTCCCGTGGAAGCCATTTTGTAAATATATATGCAATCTTCTCTTTTGTCCCAACATGATCAACTCTAATTTTCTTCTTTGCAACCTGTTCCCATAGAAAATGAAACTTGATTGGAATGTGATTCATCTTGTTGTGCATCATTGGATTATCTGACATACTGATGGTGCTTATGTTATCACAAAATATCAGAATGGGATCATCATACTCAACCTATATATCTTTCAATGTTTATTTCTTCCATAAGACTTGTGTACAACATGTTGACACTACAATATAATCTACTTTCGCTGTAGACAATGATACTGATGATTGTTTCTTTCTTAGCCAAGATACCAAACACTCACCCAAGTAGAAATTTGATCCACTTGTACTTCTCCGATCATCAATGCAACCTACCCAATCTGCATCTGTGTAGGAAATAAGTGATAGATCCTTTCATTTTAGATACCATAATCAAAAATCTTATGTACCCTTGAGATATCTAAATATCCTCTTTACTTCCAAAACATATGATTCCTTTGGTGTTTCTTGAAATCGTGTCACCTGTCCGACTGCCTGCATCACATCTGGTCTAGAATCTATCACATAAAGTAAGATTCCAATCATTGACCTGTACTTCCTTCGATCTTTAGCCTTTGACTCATCACCTTTACTTAACTTTCAATTGGTTTGCATAGAAGCATTGACTGTTTTTCAATCTTCCATTATGAACCTCTTTATCATTTCTCTGATATACTTGGTCTGAGAGATAAAAATGCATTGGTTTTTTTGACATATCTGAAGACCCAAAAATAAAGATAATTCTCCAAGCAATGACAATTCAAACTCATTATGCATATCCTTTGCAAATTTATGGCTCATCTTGTTATAACACTACAAAATATAATATCATCGACATAAACTTCAATTAAAAAAATACTATCTTGATTTACCTTCATGTAGAGGTTGTTGTCTGCATTCCATTTTATGAACCCTTGTTGTTGTAAGTATCTATCCAGTTTGGAATACCATGCTCTGGGGGCCTCTTTAAGACCATAAAATTCCTTCTTTAACTTGCAAACATAATTTTCATTCTCTAACAACTGAAATGCTTCTGGTTTCTCAATGTAAACTTCTTCCTCTAGATCCCCATTTAGGAAAGATGATTTCACGTCCATTTGATACACTTTAATATTCGTGGGGCATGCATAAGCTAGGATCAATCTGATTTCTTCCATTATAGAAACTGAGGAAAACGTCTCTTCAAAGTCTCCTTCAACCTGAGTGTATCCTTTACATACCAACCTTGTTTTATTCCTGGTAACATGTCCATATTCGTTCAATTTGTTTTTCTGAAGACCCACTTTGTACCAATCAGATTTTTGTTCCTTGGCCTTGGAACCAATTCCCAAGTGTCATTATTCTCTATTTGATATAACTCTTCATCCATGGCTTTGATCCATAATTCATACTTGCTGGATTCTTCAAAATTGCTTGGCTTAATTGTTGACAATAGTGTTAGGTGCAGTTGTTTTGGTGAACAGATTCTTCTTCTAATTTCAACTCCTGCATATTTGTTCCCAATAATCATACATGATGGATGATTCTTTTGTATTCATGTGCTAGGTTACTTTGACGGTACTTCAATATATTGTTGTTCTTTCTCTTCTTCTTTTGACTTCTCTTCTTCCTCTTCCTCTTCTGCTACTTCTTCTTCCTTTACTTCTTCTTCGTGAACCTATTCCATTGAATCCTTTCCTTCTATTTTTATCCTTCATCCACCTATCTCATCAAATTTCACATTGATTCTTTCCACAATTTTGTTGAGCCTTAGATTGATGTATTTTTATGCTTTCCTTGTGCTTGAGTACCCAACATGTACACCTTTGTCAACACGAGATTCAAACTTTCTGATTTTTCCATCTTCTCTTCTAATGTAGCATTTTATTCCAAAAACTTTGAAATATTTCAAATTCATTAGTACTCCTTTTCATAGCTCATAAGGGGTTTTATCACTTTTGCTTCTCAGAATTCCTCTTTTTTGAATGTGAACTTTTGTATGCACTGCCTGTACTCAAAAGACATTTGTCAACTTAGAATCCATTAACATAGTTCGAGCCATATCTTGTATTATCATGTTCTTCCTTTCAACGACTCCATTTTTTGTGGTGTATTGGAAACAAAGAATTGCCTCTTTATCCCATTCTTACTAAAAAATTACATAAATTCTTTTGAATTAAACTCTCCTCCATTGTCCGATCTCAAACATTTGATTTTTGAATCTATTTCATTTTCAACCATCTCCTTGTACATCTTGAAGTTCTCGAATGCATCTAACTTCTTACTGAGAAAACAAATGAAATCATTATTGTATATTCATCAACCAATAGCATAAAATACCACTCACCTTTCAACCATTTTGTTCTAGTTGGTCCAACTATATTAGTATGCACAATTTCCAACAATTTTTTTGTCGAGTATTCCTTTGATTTAAACTTGGTATTGGTTTTCTTTCCTTGTTGACAATGGTTTCACAATGTGTTGGTTACCTTTATGATATGGGGAATTTCTCTGAATTCTTCCTTTTTGATGACCTTGAAAATATTTTTAAAATTTATGTGACCCATTCTTCTATTCCATAGCCAAAATTCATCTTCCTTTCCAATTTCACTTAGTACATATATGTTTCTTGGAGTTCTCACAGCTATCACCACCACTCTTCCTGGACATTATTTTCTCATCTCGCATTTTTGTGAATAAAACATAAGTTTGTGACCTTGGTCACACATTTTACTTACACTCAAAATATTGTGTTTCATGTTTTCCACTAGTAGAACATTTTCTTCCTTGGCATCCTTACTTCCACTCTTGAATGTGCCTCTTCCAATGATTTTGGTTGAGTTTTCATTTCCAAAAAATAATGACCCATCTCTTTCCTTTTTCATAGTTAGAAACATGTCCTTATCACCTGTCGTGTGCTTTGAACAACCATTGTCAACATACCAACTACGTTTCTTGTGTTGATCTTATAGAGAGTGTGTGCATTCTTCATTGTTGTACTGATTCTTCTTTTTTATCCATATTCTTTGAGGTTCTTGTCTGTAACTGTTGTTGTTTTTTTGTGATTCTCTTGGAGGAACTTTCATTCTACAATCTTTGGCCTTGTGTCCAAATTTTTTTCACTTGTAACATTCCACTTTGGTACTCGAGGATTCAAACATGTTGTAGCTTCTATTTTGGATTTCATTAGGCCTTCTTGGATATGCATTTCTTGTATAACCTTCATAGTTGTTTATGTTTATGTTGTTGGCTCTACAATTCACAACATTGTACCCAAAATTATTACATGAATAAAATAATCCAATTAAAATTGTTTGATACCTGGGAGATGGATATCTTCTGAAAGGTGTTGCTTTTCTGAATCCTTCTTCTTCTTGATATATTTTTACTTTTGGCTACTTCTGATTCTAAACTACAAATCTTCTTGGAGTTGGAGTATATCTATGATATTCCTTTTGAAACTTCATGTATTTCTCCTTCTCATTATATCCTCTAACTGTCTCTGTATATCTTCTTTGCTTTGTTTTTTGATATGTTGTTTTGGATATTGAGCCCTTTTCTGTCTGGTTTTATTCTAGTATGGAATTGTCATGATGTGGCCTTTGAATACTAATAATCTCATACAAAACTTTAGAGCTATTCTGTATGTTTTTCTTCTGAAGGTCTTTTCTCAATATAACAATCTCTACTTCCAAACTTCCAATGATCATGTTTGTTTCTTCTAGTTGTTGTTTGAGTGCTTCTTCAATTATTTTGTCTTATTCTACTTGGATTTTTAATTTAGTGATCATATTCTCTAGTCTTCGAAGTTGGAATTTTGAGCTCCCTCTTTTGTTTTTAGTTTTTCCTGTAGTAACTTGTTTTTCTTCTTTTCCCTTTTTATAACTTCTATGGAACTCAACAATTCTTCTATATAATCAAATTCTGCCTCTTCATATTATTCTTCAGTGTTTTCTTCATCGAAGTTTTCTACTTCCATGAATATAACCCTTTCTATATCACTATCACTAACTTTATCTTCTTTTGATGAGGTATTGTCTTCTTTAGTGCAAAGGATTTTCTTGAAAATTTTCTTTTTTGTTCTTCTACCTTTGTATATTTGTTTACTCTTAGAGTCATCTCGTTCATTTCTTTTCTTTTTATTATGGGGGCATTTATTATAAAAATGACCAATACCATCACAATTAAAAAAAATTAACGAAATATTACCTCTATATTTGTCGGTTCCTTTTTTCATCCTTCTGATGATGTTTGATACTTCTTCATCATCTTCTGAGATATCATTGTTGCTACTATCTGTCTTTTCCTTTTTATTGCTCTTTTTATTTGTCTTCTTAGATGATTTGAATGTTGATTACTTTGTAACTGGATTATCTTGCTCTGTTATCATCTCATAAGCCGTGAGTGTTCCATGCAACTCATCCATGGTTAGTGCAGCTAGATCCTCTCTCTCTTCTAGTGTTGAAATATTTGAATAAAATATTATTAGTAGGGATCTCAATACCTTTTTGAAAATGACATGTTAATTTACCTCATATCACATACCTTTGATATTGTTTACTTATTCATCAACTCATAGAAAGTAGGTAGCTATGTTTTCATTTTTATTCATCTTCAATTGTTCAAATTTTTCTCTCAAGATTTGAAGTTTATCATCCTTGACTTTCTCATCTCCTTTGTATGTATTCTTCAGTTTGACCCATATATCTTTTGTGGAATCATAGTGCATAACTTTGGTGTATATTGATTGAGTCAAACCATTCAAGAGTGCACTTGTGTCTCTTGAATTATTTTCTTCAATTTTCTTTCCATGTTTATCTGTTGGAGGAATGGTTGGTGCTTTGTATCCATCTACTAATGATCACTAAACATAAAATCCTAGTGTATGTATACGTTTCTTCATTCTTCTGCTCCAAAAGGCATTTTCTTCCCCATCAAACTATGGTATCCCAATCTTAGAGTAATCCATGATCTCCTTCTATTGGTCAAACGACCTCTTGAAGGACCCTCTTTGATACCAATTGTTAGATTACCGAGGGGGGGGGGGGTAAATCAGTAATAGTTATTTTTAATCCTTTTTAACCACAATATATATTTATGATCAATTTACCAATATCATTCAACAAGTGAAAAATAAATAAACCATTAACAATAAGCAATCATACACATACACAGTACACAAATATTTTTACATGGAAATCCAATGTGGGAGAAAACCACAAAATGATTTTTCTTATATGTCTTTAAGAAGTACATTCATTAGAAGCACCAACTTCCTTTTTTCTCCATTTTTAACTGGAAGGAGGATCCAACCCCCTATATTCTCAGGCTACAACCTAAGGGAATATCCAACTCCCTAATTCTCTGGCTACAATCAGAAGGAGGCTACAACCCCCTATGTTCTCTGAATACAACTGAAAGGTGGATAAAACCACCTATCCTTTCCCTGTCCAACCACCATGAAGTACAAATTACAAATGTAGAAAATGTGTCACTATAAATGAATCAAATCTGTCACTGTCATACCTGTCACTGAAATCTTGTACCAATCTTCTTCAAAACATTTCTGCAGATCCACAACCTATATATTCTGCAACACGTAGATGTCCATGGATTTCCCTACTACAACTTGTGGATATCCACGCCTCTGCTTGATACAACTCAAAAAATAGCATAAAGCTATACTAATACACTAACACACACTCTCTCACTCTATATGTGTCACTATCTCAGTCTTATTCATTGTCTGATCTCTTTGTATCTTCTCACAAATTGGTTGATATGATAGAAAATAATACTCATCCAACATCCAAGTAGATCTAACACAACCATGTACTATGTTCATACATATGTCTCACTGATCTTGTATGATATAAGAAACCCTTACATTAACCATAAATCAAACCCTCAGTGTTATGAAAACCTAACCTTTACTCATAATACTATATCTCAAACATAAACTCTCAACCATACTTCAAATAACAAAGGATATGTCTTCACAAGATGCCAAATGAAGAATCCCAACAATAAAAAACCAATATAGTAGCAATGTATCCCTGTAGATCTATCTGATACAGAATATACCATACAATCAATATTCCTTCAAGGGAAAAATCTCAATATCCCATGGCCATACCCCAAGCATTCACCAAAGACCTACTTAACACAAGAATATAACATACCTTTTGTTACTATAGATAGATATGTTTTACCTTCACAAATATACCTTCCTATAGCCTCTTCTCATCTCTGCAACTTGTCACTGATGATAGATCTAATCTTTGTTTTCTTTAGCCTTAGAAACAAACCCACACTCTTTCCTCAGTAAACTTGTGGGTGTCCACACTTTTTCCCACTGTGGTGCACGGATGTTTGCACCCTTCTAGTACTACAACCTGTAGATGTATTTAGTAAATCCCTGATTTAGTACTCATAGTTTCGACCCTTCGACTCCTACAACTTCTCTCGTCATTGCTTTAGACTTATTGCTATAGATTTGTTAATGATACCTGTCCATAACATTTTACAAATGATATATTCAATGTTCTCAATTAGGTGCTAATGAGAGACCCTTTCTCTCTTATTTATACTCTCCAAGTATCTTCCTTTAGGGCTTATCTTCTAACTGTTTTACCGAACTTCCTTATTTTAGGGATAACCCACTTTTAACTACTTTACCCACTTGCAACCACTTTACTATAAATAGAAAACTCACCACTTCTTGTTGCAACTAATTTATTTTTAGTTATTTTCTTATTGCAACAACTTTACTCATGATTAAATCCTAGTTACAACCATTTTGAATAGTAAACGTCTTCTAGGAGCTTCTAGAATAATTGACTTCTTTGACCTTATAGAGGCTTCTAGATAGCTCATGAGGGTTCTCCAACTTCACTAAGCCATATCTCCTCAACCATGAGAAACTGCGTTACGTACCACATATCACCAGAAACAACACAACATGTATTATCCATCTATGATATTCGTTCCTGCAAACACATTGATCTTCATTACATTATTCCTCAGAAAAACATGGGCTCCTTATCCGCACTTGTGGGGCTACCAAAATTTTCTACCGTACTTGCTTCAAGGGTTGACAACAATGACAAACAACCCAATTAATCAACATAAGATCTAATGCACATAAATATGTCATACTTAGTAAAACTCTGAGCTTAAAGAGGTATGAAATACTTACATATGAATACCTTATTCCATAAGATCAAGATAAATTAAGGAAGGAGGTTTAAAAGGTAAAGGAAGCCATAAAGGAAGGAAAATGGCAAATAAATGGGAACTAAAAAACTCTTTTTAGGGATAGAGACCAAAAGGATAACAATAAATAGCGATTCAAGACACTTTAGATCCTTTCTTGTAACCATCAGGGCTTTCCTTGGAGCAAAGAGACTATATTGATTTGGATCCCAAGTGAAATTGATATTATATTTTTGGCTGAAAATTAGGAGCATGAGGAATATAAGGTCCCTAACATAGATGAATTTATATTGTGGTCAACATGTTACATGAAATCCTCCCATAGAGGTGTTGGAGGCATAACTTGTTACATAAGAACAAATATTTCTCCTCACATTCATCTCCATAAAAAATACCCTCTCAATCAGTTCATTTGGGTGGATATTTCAGATATGAATGCTAAGAAGACGTATATAGAAATTTTCTATTTTTAACCTATTAATTCTACCTTTTATACAAAAAACAATCTAGATAAATATTGTCCCTATAAAAGCTTAGAATAGGGTATTTGGAGTATGAGAAATGAAGATAGTATCCTCCTACTAGTATAATTTAATGATAGAACTACAACCAATCAAGAAATTATCTTAAGCACCAATTCCTACCCTGATCCTTTGTGGCTAGACAAGGACCTTGTTTTAGTTGATAGATACAAGACAAATTCAGAACAATTGACCGGGAATCAGGGATGATTTTAGGGGCTAAATTTATCTCATGGGATAATTTTCCATGGTTTTTCCAAAAATGAGATTCGCTATTTTAAAAATGATTCTCCCAAATTCTATAGGATACAATTATTTTACCTTAAAAATCCCCAAAATTTTATAAAAACTATACAAAATACTTATAAATTTGAATATTTTTAAAAACATATCGCCCAACATTTATAGTTGACATATGAACGATTAGTAATATTCGCCAAGGTTTCTACATTTTAAAATAATTTTTCATCCTTAAAATCATCCCTGCCGGGAATTTATATGGTATTGATCTAATCAATCTTTGCATTTCTCAAGATATAATAATTTGCAATGGTCTAATGTAGTGGATGAAATGTAAGGAGATGACTTGTATCCATGGGATAGGTAGTATGTTTTTGAACTATGTGATATTATATATCCCTATTTACAACGAAATAGTAATTTTTGTCCTTATAAATGACCATGATACTGACTTTGATCAGACCATTAACCCTGAGTATAAAATTTATCATGCAAAAAACCCCCTTGAATATAACATTCGTAACCAAAGGCATCTAATTTTTGAAAAAAATAAAGTTTATCTATTTTTAAGGGACTTAAATACTGAATTAAATATTTTATCACATAAAACCAATATTGAAAACATCTATCATAATTTTACAACAATCCTATCTACCTCCATAAAAAAATTCTTTATCGAACTGATCCAGATTTATGAGAGGAAATAAATGAAACCATAGATTTATAACGTTAACGCAGAGAAATAGTGAACAATAACAAATATACAATAAAACTTTACAACTATTCAATAAGAAATATGTAGAAAACTATAAAATGTAGACTAAAAACAAGCTTGCTAGAATGGTGGTAGCTTATCTCCGAGAAGAGATGTGACGACTATGCTCATTCACCAAAAGATAAGTACAATGAGGCTCTGAAGCAGTTTTTACAATAAAGATGAATTCCAAAACCCCATACATCCAAAAACCTAACCCTAGGAGATGAAGCTCCAAAAGTCATGTGGGTCTCGTTGGGGTAAGTTTGTAGATTAATTACTTAGGGTTGTAACTTTTGCATACAATATTTTTTTAGCACACACGATAGCTGGTTGGAAAGGTATTGATGAGGGGATTCATTTAGGGGGATCAAACAGAGAATTATGTCATCATTGAGGTGCCCGATCGTGAAAAAACATCTTTTAGGCCCTCAAATTCGCCCTAGAAGTTAAAAACTGCTAAAAATAGTAAATTGCCAAAATTGGTAGAGAACTGTTTTGAGCTAGTTTGAAAAGGTGGGTGGCCACCAATATCCACCTAGATCAATCCTACATCCCTAGAAATAAATGGTATCCATTGTGTTGAGTTCCCCCATCAAATGAGGAAATTTCTGCTGAATTTGGTCCCAGGTGAGTCACTTGCCTTGGTGTAGGAGCTGCCCTTCTTTGACAACCCAATAAAGATGGATCCTCTGCTAGCGATTTCCCTCAACATGTGTGTCCACAATATGATCAATGGATGCATGTTCCAGGCAGTCAGGGTTGAGCTCTATTGGTTTCAACTGTTCTGTTATCTCTAAGGTGTCCAATAATGGTGGAAAATAAGGCCAAAGGATGTCCACATTGAACATTGGGTGCAATCCAAGGAAGGGGGAAGGTTAAGCTTAAAATAATTGTCACCCACAACATTTTTAATGGTGTAAGGCCCATAAAAGAGTGGATGAAGCTTCCGATGAGGCCCTATAAGGCGTTCTTTTTGCAAGTGCAACCAAAATTTGTCTGCCACTTGAAACTGGTGTGGCACATGGTGTTCATCATGGTGCTGCTTGTACTTAGCATTAGATTTCTGTAAAATATATTGAGCCTGTTGACATATTTGTTGGATCCGCTCAATGAACCAAGTGGCTTTTTCAGCTGCAGTTGGAGCATGCGACAAATCTTCCTGGGTGGCCGCAAGGGGTAGTCCAATATCCATGGGACCCAATGGTTTAAATACCAACCCCATCTGAAAGGGGTTGTGGCTGGTTGAGCTATGTATGGATCTATTGTAGTTGTATTGAACATAGGGAATAATCTCATCCCAGGTGTGAGGGTTCTTGGAATTTTACATGCACAGGATGTGCATGATCATCTGGTTGATGACCTTGGTTTTTCCATTCGTTTGGGGGTGGAAGGAAGTGAACTTGGTGAGATTGGTGTCCCGCACTTACCATTGTCTTAACCAAAATTTTATGAGGAACTAGATGTCTTGATATGAGATAATGGTTTGCGGGATACCAAAGTGTACCCACACTCATTCAAATAAAATCTTGGCAGTGTCCTCCGCTGTGACGCTCTTCTTGTAGGTGGCCAAAATCACCATCTTGGAAAAGTGATCAACAACAAAAAAAACACAATAATTTCCCTTCCTAGTGGAAGGGAGGCCCGATATGTAGTCCATTGAGATGGATTCCCAGGGCCTGTCAGGAGTAGGGAGAGGAGTGTACATATCATGTTTCTTGATTGTTGGTTTCACAATAGCGCAGGAAGTGCAGGACCGGATATACTTGCTGACATCTTGTCGAAGTTTCAGCTAGTAGAAATGTCATTGTAGCACTGCCATTGTATTTTCTATGTCGAAGTGTCCTTCCACTCGACTACAGTGTGATTCCCAAATATGATTCTCTCTCTTGCTTGATGGAACACAGATATGGCCCACTCAACACAACAACCCATCCTGAATATGGAAATTATTGACAGCTTTGTTGGCGCCCAAAATTTGGTAGGTGTTGGAAAAGTCAGCATCCGTCTCATAGAGGTGGGGCCACCCAGAGGGATCATGGCCATGAGAGTATAGCATTGTGGTGAGTGTCACGACTGGAGGTCGACTGAGGAAATCAACGACTCAGTTGGTACTTCCTATTTTATGGACCACTTCTGATGGTAGTCATTTCACAATTTTCCTTGTGTCTGCATGAACTGCAACGACTTATGATCAGTTTTGATGATTGTTTCCTTCTCGAGAATGTAATTCCTCCATTGACGATAGGATGTCACAATGGAGTACATTTATTTATCATAAGTAGGGTACTTATGGATGACATCTAATAGTGACTCACTATGATAGGCCATGGGGTGGTCGTGTTGTGTGAGGACTACACTGACAACATAGTCCGATGCATCTGTCTCGATCTCAAAGGGTTGTTGCAGGTTAGGTAATGGGAGCACTGGTATTGAACACAAGCACTACTTCATATCATCGAATGCTTTTTTTTGGGACATGCCCTGCACAAATATTTCCTTACCACCACCTCTGGTTATTTGACTAAGGGCCCATGCAATATGGGAGAATCCCAACATGAATCTGCGATAGAAATTGGCAAGGCCTAAGAACCTCTGAAGCTCAGTGAGCTTGGTTGGGGATGGCCAGTCACAAATGACTTGGATCTTGGATGGATCAACATGCACACCATGTGCCTCAACAATGTATCCTAGGTATTGGACCTTGTCCATGTTGAAGGAGCATTTTTTTGAGTTGACATATAGATTGTACTACCATAGAGTGTGCAGAACCTACTGAATATGATGCAAGTGTTCTACCCAAGTCTTGTTGTAGATGAGGATTTCATCTAGATACAACAACAAAAAAGAGTTATTGAAAGGCCAGAGGGTATCGTCCATCAACCTCATGAAATTTGTTGGGGAATTTTTCAAACCAAAGGGCATGACCAACCATTCAAAAAGACCTTATTTTGAATTGAAGGAAGTTTTCCATACATCTGTCTATTATATTGGGATATGATGGTAGCAAGACTTTAGATCAATCTTATTGAAGTATTTTTCCCCCTTGATTTGATCAAGGAGATCGTTATTTCGGGGAATTGGGTACCGGTTCCCGATAGTGGTTTTGTTTAGGGATCGGTAATCAATGCAAAGTCTCCAGGTCCTGTATTTATTCTACAACAACATGGTTGGGCTTCCACGAGGTGATGAGATGGGTTGGATGTGCCCCTTGTGGAGAATTTCTTAGATCTGATGCTTGATCTCCTCATTTTCTAGAAGAGAGAAATGATAGACTGGCACATTTGGTAGTGGTGTGTCAGGGGTTAGATCAATGGGATGATTTACCTGATAGTGTAGAGGTACTCCAGTAGGTGATGAGAATGTGTCATTGTATTCTTCCACGACCTTCTCCACTTTCTTCTATTGTGTGGAGAGGTTAGCCATGGAGGCCATGGATGTGGTTGCAACCTTTTTTTCACTCTGAGAGTGAATCACGAAGAAGACAAACTTCTTGGTCTAAGAAATGACCTTCCTTCATTGCTTGGCAAAGATCAAGGAAATAACACTAGGTGGGACTACCTCGAGTATCTTGTACAATTTCATGTTCAAAGTAATAATCACACTATGAGGGATAGAATCATATACAACATGACGTTTCCATAAATAAGGTTGGCCCAAAATAATATCAAAAACTTCAAGGGGAGCAACATCACACAATACTTCATATTTGAATGGATTTATGTTGTACGGAAAGAGACATAGTTGGCTAACATGAAGATCACTTCTTTGATGGAGTCATCTGATGGTGTAGAGCTGTAGGTGCAGTTTTTTTGGCAAGGCTAGCCATTTGATGACCTTTTCCAAGATGAGGTTCTTCTGGCTACCACTATCAACAATGAAGTGCAGTGGAGTTCCTTTCACCCACATCTATGAATGAAAGAGGCATTTTCCTTCATCTGGCTCATTAGGTTCATTGGGATGGATCTTGGTGGTAGAAATGGTGGCACTGGGTTCTATGTCAATGATTTGTCTCCCCTTCTTCGATTCTAACTTAGAGTCAGAACCTGCATCTGATTCAGAGGCTTTTAATTCATCCACTAATTATTTATTTGATTAGTAATCAATAGTGTTATGTCAGGGGATCTTATGGAAGTCGTACCACTTCCCAATATCTTTCTTTGTCTTCCCATTTCCATTCGTTCCTTCCATCTTGGATTGGTTGTCATGAGGTTGCCCATATTTTCTCTGTCCTTTGTTCTGTAGGTTAGGGCTTCCCTTTCCCTGCTTCTACTACGAGGGGTTCCCAGACCCAAAATGTTGTGTCTTTTGTTTACGTTTTTGCTCGATTTTGACGACATACCGATAGGCCACACCCAATGACGAGATGTCCAAAAGCTCCATTTTTCTCTAGATGTATCAATGTAGACCACTGCGATACTTGAGAACCATATTTCGCTCAGAATATTTGATACACATCTTGGTGCACAAGGTATGGAATACATTGGTGAACTCAGGGACTCTTTGGTCTCTTTCCTTCCATAGTTTGGTCCATCTTGTATATAAGTCGTCATAACTTCTGACAGGGTAGTATTATTTCTTAATAACATTCCTGAAGAAATCCCAAGTGGGTGCAACTACAAATAATGTGGATCCTTCTATTTCATTTTTCTCACATAAATTATCCCACCAATATTTGACATGGGGGATGGCCTTGAGGAGCGCAAATATAATCTTTTCTCCATTGGAAAAGTTGTGGAAAGAAAAATACCCTTCTATAAGGTTTAACGATTTATCTACGACATCCACATCTATTTGAAATTAAAATATAGGAATATCAAAATTGATTTGTACCTTGAAGGGGGTGGTGCTTCCACTTGAGGTGGATGTGTCACTTTTCAACAACCATCGAAGGATTTGTGCGAAGCTTTCCATCATCTCATTCCTTTGTCACTCAAGGGC
>JZKD02S1711307.1:412556-443899 GCA_000966675.3 Picea glauca
GTTGATAGTGTATATCAACCACTTTTATAAAATAATTGTTGCTAATAACATCAAACAACTGAAAAAATAATCCTTAAAATTAAATAATGTGTAAAGATAAGTAAATATTTGCAACAGAGTACTTCATTGTTTCATCCGATTGACAAGCTTTATAATCCATGAAGTTCGAAGTACTTTTAAGGCACATTTCCTACATGAAAACATTGGAATCCAGTTCTATCAATCTCACGATATTCGTAAACCGAACACAAAAAAATGACAAGTGGCTTCTTTCTAGATATGAAAATAGAATTGTGTGCTAACTCTCATTCTACGCACAAAGGGCATATTTAATTGAAAACATGCGTTTCATTTGGAAAGATTCTTTACCATAATCAATTTTTGTTCTCTCATATTTGGGTCTTAATATATATAGGAGTCCAATATGTTCATTGATATTGCCAAGTTCCTAATCACGTGAATAATTGCAATAAAACCATCCCAACACCCACTATCAAAATTGTATTAAAAACACGAGTTAAGGATACCTTTATTCAAACTATTCAACCAACAACATACAATTATTAATTAGTCACAAGTGAACAAATCCAATGGAGTGCAGAGTCAACTTGAGGGGGCTCATTAATTTTTTATGAGGGTCTCCAARTCTAAATACTCGTGGCTAGTTGATGCCTCAATGGAAGCTAGTAGGTACATTATTTAAAAAAATAATGTTTAATTTATTGATCACTTATTAGYCTAATGTCCTTACACAAAAAACATGTTATGATATTTACAAATGGGGAACGAAAATGGGAAGGGGATATTATTTTATTATTATTTTGAAGAACGTTATAAGGAAAAAACAGTTTTAGACCATAAGGCTTTGTCTTTCGCTCTTTCTTGTGAACTATGGTTAGCAAGAAATAAAATGATATTTCAAAGAAAGGAGATACTACCAATACATGTCAGACATCAAGTTAGAAAGCTAAAAAAGAAAATAATATCATATTATTAAATTCATATATAGACAAATCTAATACTTTTGTATATTTTGATGGAGCATGCTTCACGAGAAATAAAATGATATTTCAATTCAAAGAAAGGAGATACTACTAATACATGTCAGACATCAAGTTAGATTTGTCAATGGTGCAATTTAGAAAGCTAAAAAGGAAAGAATACCATATTATTAAATTCATATATAGGCAAATCTAATACTTTTGTATATTTTGATGGAGCATGCTTCACGAGAAATAAAATGATATTTCAAAGAAAGAAGATACTACCAATACATGTGAGACTTCAAGTTAGATTTGTCAATGAAGCAATTTAGAAAGCTAAAAAGGAAAGAATATCCTATTATTAAATTCATATCTAGACAAATCTAATGCATTAATACATGTCAGACATCAAGTTAGATTTGTCAATGGAGCAATTTAGAAATTTAAAAAGGGAAAGAATATCATATTATTAAATTAATATATAGATAAATCTAATACTTTTGTATATTTTGATGGAGCATACTATGGGATTCTATGTGTTTGTGGAGTATGATGCGTACATTTTCTTTTAAATAAAATCATTGTATTTCTTTTAAATCAATTTTAGGGAAATGAATAAATAATATGGTTGGATTTTATGCTTTATAATTATTATTAAAAATTACATTAAAAAGAGGTATTATCAATCATAAAATTATTGAGGAATATGAGCTTATTATTGATTAGGAAAACAAGTGAAAAAATAAGATGGAAAATTTACGATTTTTTTATATTCTAGGAAACTCATGAGGCAACTCGTCTTGTTCTCAGGATGGTACCTAGGATAAACTAGATTCTATGGTGCTCAAGGATAGTGCAACATTTAATCATTAAGAGCTCAAATGTAACTTGCAGGAAACGATCTTGAGTGGGGAGGATAACTCTGAATTTCCTATGCTAAACCCAATTGACTATGGAAAATGTATTACTTATACTAATCATGGACATAATCAGAGAGGTAAGTGCCACACTTGTCAATGTTTCTTTTCAATATGTATTAAAAGAGATTAACAAAGCTTTCCAAAGAAGCAATATCTCTATAGGAGGGTTTTCCAAGTATAATTGAAGTAGGTGAGGGAAGTCCAATCTCAATTTTTTTTGTCCCATTAGTGATTATCTACATAATTAAGGATGAAAATTCTTGCATGAATGAAGAAGATTTGAACTAATTTAAATTTGGTTACTATGTTGAATAGTTTCTTTTTTATTGTTTTAGTCCTATATTTTTAAGCCATGATCTAGTAGATGAGTGCATTAGTGGACCATTGATCTCTTTTCCTATCAAGGACAAGAGGAAACCTAGTAGTGAATTCTCATGGGAATTTGTATATACCCTCTTCATTTTTATAGAGGTGGTGTTCCTTTGTTTCTCACTCAAATAAAAATTATATCAATATTTATGAATAAATAAAAATTCATCCATAAAACATTTAATTCCTACGAGTGGAATATGAAATAAAAATATTAAGGGTAAATTTTTCAATCACAAAGAAAGAAAAAACAATTTCTTATATTCCACCATAAACACTTTCCACATTATAGCAAGGGAAAGTAATACATTTGACGCAAGACACAAAAAGCATAAATTAGCAAATATGGTCATTTTTAGAGAAATTTAAATGAGATTGTGTCATTTATATCATAAGGATGTAAAGGAAACTCATTCTTGAGATTTCATGCTCAAATAAGAGTTAGAAACCACAAAAGTCATGATCTCCAAAATATCTCTATGTGGAGTTTAAATTTGTTGTTCAAGATCAAATAAAATGTGTCCAAAACCATCACTACATAATACTTGTGATACTTAAACAAGAAAATCATAGATGAGTTCATCCTAATGGATTATGATGGGGCTCTCGTGGACCATATTAAGCAAAGGTAACCTGGAAGACAAAGAGGAGGAAATAAAAAATCAGTCTTGCACACAAACAATAACATTTAGATGACAAGATTGGATTATTATAGTTTTATAAAGAACAAAACATATGGAAATTCTTCAAACATAGCTTATCCTCTAAAAAATGGAAGAAGAGGATGGTGGTTCTGTATGAAACTTTTTTTTTTCCCTTTAAATAAGCAGTAGCATCATCTGTACAAACTGTCATAACTTTTTATTTGGTCTTCAAGATCAAGGTGGGTTTATGTTATGATCCAATTCTTTAAAAATGATAAAAAGTCAATGAATACAATCCACCTCAAGGGGGAAACCTCCTTTTACAATATATCCAATTCATAAGATAAGATGAGATTCTTATACAAATGATTCTCCTTTATTATAAATAGGAGATAAAGTGAACATGTTCTAACCTACCATTGAGCCGACCTAATAATAAATAATAAAATATTAATAATAATTGAGTGTTAGGTCCTTAACATAGGTCCTTAGGGGCCTTAACATAGCCCCTCTGTTTATAAAATATATTTTCCTTCAAATCTTGTAATTGAGGGTGTTTCTTCATGGATTTATCATTTTCCCATGTAGCTTCTTCTTGAAGAATTTTCTTCCACTTGATTAGGTACTCCATAATGGTTCTATTTCACAGATATTTAGAGCACTTATCTATATCTTTTTCTGGTTCAATAATCAACTCCCCTTGTTCATCTAATTCAAAGAAGTTATATTTGCACTGGCATAGTTTGTACCAAATGTTTTTCCAAGATACATGAAAAACCTTATGAATGTGAGAAAAAGGAAAATCTATGTCAGACACCAATTTTCCAATATTGTGAATAATCTTGTAGGGTTCATAAAATTTTGGATCTAATTTCTGATTCTTATTCCATTTTAGAGTAGATTACTTATAAGGCTAGGGTCTCAAAAATATCGAATCACCCTCCTCAAATTGTCTTTCACTTTGATGTTGATCTTCCTACTAATTTATCCTGTTTTGTGCCATTTGAAGGTTTTCCTTAAGAAATTTCAAAGTTTCTTTAGTCTTTTCCATATGTGACTCTACTTCCTCCACTTTCGAATAGTCTTGCAAAAATTATGATATACTATGAGATAATATCCACAAATGGATTAAAATGGGGACATATTAGTTGATGTGTGATATGCAATATTATACCACCATTCTGCTACAGGAATCCACTTCACCCATTAACATTGATTATCTGAAGGATTGCAATGTAGATAACCCTCTAAACATTTGTTAACTATTTTTTTTGACCATCTTTTTTTGGATTATATGTTGAGCTCATAGCTAGTGTTTTTCGACTCATCTTCCATAGTTATTTCCAAAAATTTCCTATGAATTTTGGATCTCTATCACTTACTATTACTTTAGGAAATCCATGAAGTCTATGAATTTCCTCCACGAACACTTCCACTACTTGAATTATCATATATGTACTTTGAATTCCACAAAAAGTGCATATTTTGTGAGTCTATCCACAACCACCAAAATGGCATCCTTACCTTTTGATTTGGGTGAAACTGTAATGAAATCCATTGATATCTCTTCCCATATTTGAATAGGTATGTGTAAAGGATGACATAACCCTATAAGTTTTACTATTTATCCTTTATTTTTTTGGAAAACATGGCATTCTCTTGCCAATTTTTAAATTTGTTTCTTCATTCCTCCCCAAAAGAAATATTTTTTATCCTTTTATATGTTTTAAGGAACCCTAAATGTCCTGCCATCAAATAATCATGAGAATCCATTAATATTTGTTGATTCAAATTTGATTAAGGGAATAAAAGTATTCTCCCCTTGTACTAGAGAATATCTCTCTTCCACTTCCAATGTTCCATATATTGTTAGAATATTCAAGAATATTGAGCGGGAGAGGGGGCTGAATCATTATAGATTTATTTCAACAATTTTAACCTTCAAGCACTACATAAAAATTTACCATTAATCGTTTATTCATCATCACCTAAAATAATACACATTGTACATAAAGTTTTACATGGAAACCCAACTGGGAGAAAACCACATAAACTTTTCTTAAGTAGTTACAAGATTTTACAACCAACTTGAAGGAAGCAACCACTCCTTGCATTTTCCATCACATAATGGAAGGAGACACAAATACCCTTGGAATATTTTAAATGATGATACAGGATCAAATCAACCTTCAAATACAATCCCCAACACACTTCTTAAATCTGCATACAAAACTGCTCACAACTTTACCTCAAATTTGCAAAATTGTAAGATTCGCCACAAGCTCAATTCTCCGTTTTTTGTTCTGAAACTTGGACCTAAGATATTAGGATTTTTTCTACTTCTAATGAAAAAAGTGGAATTCAATTTGGACCTACAAATATTTTTATATAACCATTTTATCTCGAACACCTGTTTGGGACTAGTTTATGGATTAGTCACAAACCCTAACTTCCAACAAGTATAACTTTGTACCTGTAATGAATCAGGATCTAAAACTTGTACCCAATATTATTAGATACATTATATACAATTCATCCATGTTTTTCTCCTTGAATCATACCCTAAAAATGTTTATACCGAAACTGGCAAGATGACCCGTTTTGAAGAAGAAAACCCTAGTTTTAAAAACCTCAACTTCCACTGAGTATAACTCCAAGCCCGTAATGACTCAATACCTCCAATTTGTACCCAATATTATTTTATGTCTATAATGAAACATATCCAAGTTTCCCTATTTGAATAATTCTATAAAATAGGTTATATCGAAAATTCCAAGATGACCTTCAAAGAAAACCCTAGAACAAATCATCACAAGACTTCATCTTCTCTTGGAATTTCACCCTTCTTCACTTCATCTTCCCTTGGAAATTCACTCCTCTAGTATAAAATTTTCTCCTCTTACTTGGATAGGTCGAATTTTGGTGAGGATAATGCCAAATGAGGCTCTTGTTATTTATATGAGTCTTATCCAAATAAGGGGGTATGACTAAGGGTCACAACTTTTGTGTTGCAACTCTTCCTTAAGGATGGACGAACTTAGGGGATTCTTTACTTTACTTTAGAGGCTTCTTCTCTTAGATTTAGGGGATTATTCACTTGTATTTATTTGATTCTTCACTTGGCTTCGTCAAGCCTCCATTTTTTTACAACTCAAAGTGAGCATGTGGAAACAACCACATGTTATCTAATCCCGTGAGGGCCATGCTTAAAAGTTATGCCACAAGGGGACCACATTGGAGTTATATACACTTATCTCAAAGATCCTTCAAATATTATTCAAGTGGACACATCATAATAACTTTTAGGGTCTTCTAGGTGTTTATTTAGGGCTTATTATAAGGTTGACATCAATGATAACCATTTTTCCAACAATCTCCCCCTGTGGCATTGATGGAAACTTAGTAAAGCAACCATGATCCCCCTGTCTTTGTGCTCTGATCTCGATGAATATACTATCCTTTTGTGTTGATGTTGACTCTCCCTAACTTTATGTTTTTCTCTCCCCCTTTGACATCAATGGAAAAGGGTAACTCCCTCTGACAATATTCTCCTTTTTTTTCTTACAAAATATTATGGAAATCAATTTAGAGAAGAAATTACACCCATTTTTTGTCGAATATACTCAAAGGTATGCCTAGGAAGAGGCTTTGTGAAGATGTTTTCATTCTATTCTTTTGTCCCAATGTACTCAAACTTGATATTCTTTTATGTGATTTGTTCCCGTAGAAAGTGGAACTTAATAGGAATATGTTTGGTCCTGGAATGCATCACTTGATTCTTGGAGACACATATAACATTGATATTGACACGGAGTATTAGAATAGGCTCATCATATGTCAATTGTATGTATTTCAAGGTTTTATTCATCTAGATAATCTTAGTACAACATGTTGTTGTTGTGATATATTCTGCTTCTGTTGTGGATAAGGATATTGAAGATTGCTTTTTCCTCAACTAGGACACTAAGAAGTCACCTAAGTAGAAATGTGATCCACTTGTACTTATTATATAATCAATACTTCCTGCAAAATATGCATCCATGTAGGTAATCATAGTTAACTAGTTTCCTTTTGGATACCATAGGACAAAATCTATTTTTTATTTAAGATATATGAAGATCCTTTTCATTGCTAGAACATGGTTTTCCTTTGGTGCTACCTGAAATCTTGCGACCTATCCAACTATTTTCATTACATATACTCTTTAAGTTGTCACATAGATTAGACTACCAATCATTGATTCATAGAGTCTTTGATATTATTCTTTAGATTTATCATCGTTTCTCAACTTGCAACTGATAACCATAGGAGTAGTCACAAGTTTACAATCTTCTATTTTTAACTTCTTTAATATTTCCTTAATGTAATTGGTTTTGGAAATGAAAATTATTTCATCTATATGAGATATCTGGAGTCCCAAGAAGAAATTCAACTCCTCGGGTAGGGATATTTCAAATTCATTATCCATATCCTTGGAAAATGTTTGACTCAATCTATCATCATCACTTCCAAAGATGATGTCATCAACATACACTTCAATAATAATCATACTTTGTTGATGCATTTTTATGTAGATGTTACTATTTGCATTTACCCTTCTAAATCATTTTTGTTGTAAATACCTATCCAATATTGAGTACCAAGCTCTCAGATATTGATTAAGTCCATACCGAGATTTCTTCAATATGAAAACATAATCTTCCTTTTTTGATAGTAGATACCCTTTTGGTTGTTCTATGTAGAATCTTCTTCTAATTATCCATTTAGAGAAGTTGATTTTACATCCATCTGATACACTTTGATCCTTTTGGAGCATGCATAATCCAAGAACGTTTTGATTGCTTCCATTCTAGACATCGGAGAAAAGGTTTCTTCACAATCTATTCCTTCAACTTTAGCATATCTTTTGCACACTAGTCTTTCTTTTTTTTGGTTACTTGTCCATATTCATTTAGATTGTTTTTGAAGACCAACTTTCTCCCAATCACATTTTTTTCCTTTTTTCTTAGAACTAGTTCCCATGTCTCATTATTTTCTACTTGATTTAGTTCTTATTCCATAGCCTTGATCCAATGTTCATCATTTCTGGCTTCCTCAAAGTTACTTGGTTCAATTGTGGACAGTAATAACAAATTTCCTTGTTCATGTGTCTGTGATTTCCTTCTTCTTCTAGTTTTTACTCTATCACTTCTATCTCCAATTATTTTTTCTTGTGGACGATTCTTCAAAAACCGACGGTTACGTGTCCTAGAAGGTGTCTACGAATCTTTCTAGTGGTTTTATTCTTCTTTTTCTTCTGGCTGCTTCTCTTATTCTTGTTGTTGTTGTTCTTCCTCTTATTCTTTCTTTATCTCTTCACTTTCCTATTCTTCAAATAAGTTTGAATTTCTACTTTCCTTCCTAGTCTTCACCAAGTTTGTTTCATCAAATTTTATATTGATTCTTTCCACTAGCTTGCTGTGTATTATATTGTAACACTTATATACTTTGCTTTTGCATGAGTACCCAAAACACATTCCTTTTTCCACCCTGGAGTAAAATTTTCCAACTTGTCTTCCCTTTTTATGTAACACTTTCTTCCAAACACTCTAAAGCGCTTGAAATTGGCTGGTCTTACTTTCCATAAATCATATGGAGTCTTATCATTATTAATTTTGATGAATCCTCTGTTCAATATATGAACGACTATATGAACTCATTGTCCGTAAAATATATCACTTAGCATGGAGTGATTCAACATGGTTCTATCCATTTCTTATAGATTTCTATTTTTCCTTTCAACAACTCCATTTTTCTTTTGAGAATTGTCTTTTTATTTCATATTCTTCATAGAATTCCCTAAATTTATTTGAAGTAGAATCACCTCCATTATATAATCTTAATCATTTTATTTTCAAATCGGTTTCATTTTCAACCAGTTCCTTGAATACCCAGAAACATTAGAAATATTTTGAATTTTTCTTGAGGAAGCAAACCCAGGTCATTCTAGTGTAGTCATCAATGAAGTAGAAACCTCCATTATCTAACATACCCATCCACCCACAGGTTGGGCTATGCCACTATATCCGGCTGCAACACACCCAACCACCCGTAGGCTAGGCACATTGCAGTCCAAGCACTCAGTTCTTTGATCTTATCTCAAAAACAAAGGAGTTCTCAAGAATGTTAGAGACATGCACACCATATGCATAAGACAAGATCCATGCCACACCATAAAAGAGATAAGCAACATTCCATGACATAAAATAACCAACAGATAGGCACATTACAAATACATATATAAGAGATAATTAAATACAAAGTGGAAATAAACATTACACATAAAACATAGAGAGCACTTATCTTTGCAAGTAAACGTTCACCAACTGGCTGCAGACCAAGGACGTTCCTACCAACCATAGACATTGTTGTTCATTTACTCTCAACAACAGGTCACCCTTGAGCCAAGGCTATGAATCCACAAGGACGGGTCCTAGGCCAAGTCTAAACACACAAAAGTTTGCTAAGCAGCTCTCAGGTTTCCCAACCTCACAAAAAATCCTAATTTCCAGCTCTCTTTCCCCCTCATCCTGCACCACCCAAAGAAACAAACACCTTTCTCTGCCATGCAGTCCCTGAGGATGTTCCATTTCTCTCTCAAGATCCAGTGCTAATGGTCAGGAAATCTCCCTACTGGAAGCTCCAAGGACTCTCAGTTGTGGAAAATTCCATCCAAACTGTCATCAATCTCATAACTAATAGGCCTTTCAACACTCAAGCTATCATAGGCCTTTCAACACTCACATAAATCCAAGTACACCAAATCTCTTCTACCCAGCCTACACAACCCCAAGAGAATAGACCCCCTTCTCTGCCACGTAGTTCCTCATACTGTCCATCTCCTTCCAAGGCTCCAGTGCTTTTAGTTAAGAATCTCCCAACTGGGACTCTCAGGACTTGCAGTTGTGGACAGTTCTATCTGAACTGCCATCAAAATCATGCACACAAGCATCCATTCCCTCCTAGAATGATCAATAAATTATTATATCCATTCATGAATGACTCTCCTCTTCCTGCCATTTGTTTCCATGCTCATCCCAAGAGCATACAAACTAGCAACAATGAGTGAAGAGGAAAGAATAACAAGGGAACAAAATGAACCAGGGGAAGAAGACGAAGAAGAAGAACGAGGGGAAGAAAAATCCCCTAACTTCACCCCAAGCCATCCTCACACAACCATTCATATCCATTTTCAAACCAAGAGCATATGAATGTAGAAAGGGTGAGGCTCCCAAAAATGAAGAGTGGGAAAGGTGTAACAATGAATGAATAAGAACAAGTGAACCCCCACCCAAACCAATAATGGGTTTATATAATTACTTGGAAATCAAGAACCACATGGCATCCCCCCAAGAAGCTCATGTAACCCCTTTTCTCCATAAAATAAATTATGGGTAAATAAAATAATAAAAAGACTTAGCCCCTCAAGCCCCCTCTCACATGGATTCATAGTTCCCTATCTCTTTTGTCCTTGTTGGTCTTGCATGCAATGGTGTATTTTATTAAAGTATATGAGTATTACATTTCCTAGGAACTATGGACCCTTTTGAAATTTACCGACTCACCAGCCTAAGTCATATTTACATATTACATTATAGTTCATAATGGTTAGAAATAGGATGTTACATCCCCCTCCCCTTATTTTGGCATTGTCCTTAGTGCACAACACAATTCCAATGTTATTAAAATTACAAATCCAGACCCTCTGGCCTTAATCCACACATGCAATCTAGTGCAATATTATATACATAGGCACTCTGGCCTAAAATTAAACATGTATGCATAGGCATTTCGACCCAAAACATGTATAATGATCTTCATAATTTATATTTCTGGCAAAAGTTCCAAAAAACAAGCTCTCCTTCCCTGTCGACTTTGCACAACCCAAATAAATGAACCCCTTTCTCTACCTTACAGTCCCTCAGGTTGTTCCACTACTCTCTAGGGCTCTAGTGCACTTGGCTAGGAATTTTTAGAGTTGTGTCTTCCAGAACTCCAGCTGCAACAAGTCCATTGGACTTTCTTCCTTCTATGCCTTTCACATTCAACTGCTTGAGCATCACCTTCTTCTTTTTCCTCATAGTCTGATACTTTTCTAGATCCTCAACATTCATTGTTTTTCTACAACATTCCAAATCAACAAGCATGTCAATTCACAATTTGTGCATCATTTTTATTTTATTTTTGTTCATAATCTAAGAGTAAATTTTCATAATCCAGTACAATACTTATCTGTGTGGTTTGTGGATCTGCACCCATATGGCTATCTTGTTAACTTGGCTCATTATGTTCCTTTGACATACCCATTGTGCATGACCCCAATCAAGAGCTATCAAAGTCTCCTCTTCCTTGTGGTCACTCACCTTCTATGCCCAGGCTCAGGCATGCCCTTGTCTTTTATACAGTCCCTTAGGCAATCCATCTTTCCTGACCAAGACTTTCTTGCACAAGAATATTTCTAGAGGCTTTATCGAGTTTTACAATCGAGGCAACTCTCTGGCGTGTGTTACCACAACAAAACATATTATAGGGTGGTCATGGATTACCATAGGGTCCTCATGTCCCAACAATATCATTTTCCATGCTTTCTAGCTTGCATATCCAACATCTCATATGTATTATACATATACAGTCATCATGAGATATCATTATAACCATTTCCAATCATAAATGTCAATTTTTTTTTTATATAGAAAAACAAAATTTTTCAAGCATGAGCTTTCTTCTCATAATGGTTGGCTCTGCATCTATAGATATCAGTCTTCCTTATGGGATTACATCCCTTCCATATCCAAGACCATTCTACCAACCATTTCTTCAAACTACATTCATCCAAAACAATTCATTAGTAACTATTAAATCATAATTCCCAAAACTGTTTTATATAGGAAAAAATAAAACTTCTAGACATGAGCTTATGCTCATAACGATTTGTCTCTTACAGCAATAGGCATTGGGTTTGTATCTTAGATTACAACACATCCATTTCACATACCCTTTATTCTTGTATTTTCAACATATCTCCACAAAAAAAAATATCAATATCTCATGTAAAAAATATATATATATATATATATATATATATATATATATATATATATATATATATATATATATATGGCAATGATTCAAAAAAAAATCACAAAGTGTTATCATAATTGTTTACAAATACAATTCAATTACTTCTATTAATCCAACTATCAATTGGAATGAACTCATCATTTCATACACATGTATTATCAGTCACACCAACTTTTCATAATGCAATAGTTAACAAGATAACAATCAATGTGCCAATACCCATGGCCACATATACACAATGCACCCATGGATTGACTACATAATACCACATAACTATGTCATGCATTCCACCACGATGAGTTGGAAGGTCTGGCCAACGACTCAACACATCATCCACACACTTCCTACTGCTTGCCTAACTATTTGGTTACCTTCCTTTTCCACACACACACAACACCAAGAATATAATCCTTAAGTGCTCTTCAGTGTCGACAAAGAGGTTGCAGTCCAAACATAAGATATACAAAACATACCATTGAGCAGTCACATAGTGCTATAGCCCATCCATATACAACCATATTATGGTCTCACACATGACTAGATGTATGGATATTCATTGTTATAGAAGGAGTATGTCTCCTGAATTAACCCAGTTATGATCCCATAACCAATCATAACATAATATGCAACTGACATTTTATCTAAATGAATTCTAGAATCAACAACACTTACATACTCTAGGCCTTCGTCTATTACATATCAATTTAAATACTAAAAATTAACTGAGGGAATTATTACCTTAATCCCCTTCAACATGTATGCATCAACAACAACTAACTGCATACTTGCCTAGTTTTTATCAACGTACTTGTTGCTATCTGACCAACTAATATTTGTAGAGGCTCACATAATTCCTTCTTCATCATTTTGATCACCATTCCTTCCACCCTCATGTTCCTTCACCTAGATGGAATTTATAAGCAACAACAACATCCACATCTTTAACCCTGCTATATCAGTTTTCCTGAATACATAATCCATCGTTAGTCATACTCAAACATTATTTCATAATAATAGACTATTCTAAGTTCACAATCATGTTATATGCATATCCAAGCATGTACATATGAAAAATTACACATCGATATGCACCAAAAAATTATTGTCAGCATGCCTACTAATGCATATGCAATTTAACTTGATTGTATACCTCATGCACTCTAGTGAATTTTTGTTTCAATTCACTTATTTATTTATCTATTTCTATTGTAGGTGGTTGTCCTTGACCTCCTTCAGATCCTTGCTACCTTGTGTGCTCCCATTCTTTTCATCTGCACTGTGGTTCCCTGGGTCTGAACACTTTTCCAGCCATGTTCCACTTGGCCATTCTTTCCCACTTAGTACCATTACCCAATGGAAATCCATTTTCATTTAGTGCCACTTTTCAAGTGAGAGAGTATTCTGATTTGTCTGCATTGGCATCCTGCTTCCACTGTGAACTTTGATATTAGAAGTGGATTTATTTCACTAAGTAATTTTATACAAGTAGATAAGTCATATCTAACAAATCCTTCTCTGGAACTCCTATGCTTGACACATAGAGATTATTCACACACCACCTCTTAAGCTCTTTGTTTTCTTCCACATCAAGCTTGCAACTATCTACACATATCTACCTTCAAGGATATGGATCCTTACTTTTCCTTTATATGCCCATTAATGACATTATTCACTTGCTAGCTTCATGTCCCATGTGAGGATTATTTATTTTGTAGTAATTTATTCACATTTTGGAGTATCAACATAATAATTCTTCTATTATGCTCTTCTCGAGTTCTTTATCCACTTTCCATTACTTTATCTGTAGATTTTATTACCTCATACAAATTCTCTAAGCAATGTCATGCCTCCATGAACCTAACATCTAATCCTATTCTTGAATTGATCTGGTTATACCTCTAATCCTTACCATGGATGATTTTAGGGGCTAAATTTCGCTCTTGGGCTAATTTTCCATGGTTTTTCCAAAAATGAGATTCGCTATTTTAAAAATGATTCTCCTAAATTCTATAGGATAAAATTATTTTACTTTGAAAATCGCCAAAATTTTATAAAAACTATATAAAATCATTAGAAATTTGAATATTTTTACAAAAATATCGCCAAACATTTATAGTTGGCATATGGAGGATTAGTAAGATTCGCCAAGGTGTCTACATTTTAAAATAAATTTCCATCCTTAAAATCATCCCTGATCCTTACAAACCTGCAAGCAATCATCTGGTTAGAATTATACATATCATACAAAAATTGTCAATTAAATTTACAGGTACCTTTTCTGTTTAATTCATGAAGACAAATTATATCAATCTTCATATTATAACAGATCCCTATTATTTTCCTCTAAATCCTTTGAATAATATTTCCAACGACTGTACTCTTTCCCCAAACAGATATCAAATATTAAAGTTAGGGCTCCCTGAAAAACCACTTTCAACTCCCTTAGCTAATATATAAAATCGAGAACTGCAGAGTTGCTTCCTTCAAACCAAGTTCCATGTGACCAAGGCTCAAAACCATGGGCTTAATCACCCTTTAACACCTCTCTCTGTGTTTTTCTACAGAGGATCTTGTCAAAAAACCAAGTCCAAGGGTGGGTTGATTTACTTGCAGGCCCTTTTTACCTTAGCATGAGACCGAGATTGGGACCAAGTCCTCTAGACTTCGGCCTTCGACTGTTTTCCCATGTCAACTTATGTTTTCCCTCAAAGTTGCACTTCACCGAAGCCTTTAATAAGTCCACTAGAAAAAACAGACGATCGAGATTTAATCTCCCACTGAAAGGATGGTCCTGCCCTCATCCGGAGTCTTCAACGTGATCAACGGATACGAATTAATCAGGCATTGAGACATACGACACTCAACCAATTAGGAAATTTGGTGCTCCAAGATATTTCCATTCCCAAGTCTTCCACTTCCCCAGAGTGTCAATCCTCCGAAGTACTTAACTCTTCTCCCTTTACTGGATCCGATGGTCACAAGAACTCCCAGAGGGTCTTAGATAAACAGATCATGTGAATTCGCTACTCTGGGACATTTCATATCTTGAGTCACTCAACTCCCCAGAGTGATATCTATTTAAGTGCTTATGCCATCCTTCCACTGCTTGATCTAATGTTCGAGAAAGGTCCCAAAGGGATCCTAAATCTATGGTTTGCATGCCTTCACGACTTCAGGCTTCGACAGTTTTCACTTGTAGAGACTTGAAAACCCCCAGAGTACCAAGTCTTTAGACTACGAGATCTACTGTCACGTGTCTTCTGGGATCAATGGTTGATATGTACTCTGGCCTTCAGGCCTTCGAGAGTTCTCGACCGAATGCAAATTGCCACATATTTTTCCTCTGGAGTGCCAAGTCTCCGAACTGCATGCTCTGTCGCCACGTGGTGAAGTACTAAAAGAAGACACATGGCCCAATCAGGGGGGTGACACGTGTCACGTTCTAACTGAAATTTTAATCCTCCATGGGTTCAAAAATCACTAACATGTGGCACAAATCCCATGTGTCCACATCATCCCAGGTGATGTCTGCGAGCAACGTCACTTCAGACTTTCGGGCTTCGGAAGATTTTATTCTTGGATTCCTCAAATCTCATGAACTTTGAATTTCTGAACTTCTTAAACTTCCAGGGTCCACATCACCTCTAGGTGACATCATCATTCCCCACCACTTTGACTCTTCGAGCTTTAGAACTTCGGGCTTCGGGAGTTTTGACACTAGCACACTCCAATTCTCCCAAGCTTCGAATTCTCAAACTAAACAATCTGTCGACACGTGTCTCCCTTATCGGACAGTTTGTATTAACTATGGACTTCAGGACTTCGGAAGATACTATTGCAAATATCAACGACAATGAGTGATTGTGGAGAGTCCGCTCGCTCACTCTTTAATTTCCTTTCCAATCTCTGCAAAGCGAATATGCTCATCCATAGTGGGATCGATATCCATTGTTGATATGTTGATATAGCAAGATCAACAATTGTGAGCGATTTTAGGCTCACAACTTGCTTGTTCTTTAATTTCCTTCTCGATCTCCGCAATGGATCCCCACCATCAATCTCCCTTCAATGAGATCTGACGGTCGTGACTTAAACCTACTCAACCTTTTTCTTCTCCTTCATCAGACCACCCTTGTTCACCTACCCTCTGATCCAATGATCCCAAATATCTCTTTATCCCACAATGGAAATCGCTCCTTAATTAGAAAGGGACGGTCATGATCCTTTGATCCCCTACAAAGGATCTCTGACAATCTAGCTCCTGCGTAAATTCTGCAACTCCATTCCTCCTAAGATTTTCAACTTCAAGGTCAAAATTTGATCTCAACCACGAGACTCTAACCAATAGACCTGGACCATACTGGCCCGATGTTTCAACTAGAAGCTCTGATACCAAACTATAACATACCCAACCACCCACAGGCTGGGCTATGCCACTATATCCAGCTGCAACACACCCATCCACCCGCAGGCTAGGCACATTGTAGTGCAAGGACTCAACTCTATGATCTTATGTCGAAAAAAAAGGACTTCTCAACAATGCTAGAAGCATGCACACCATATGCGTAATACAAGATCCATTCCACAACATAAAAGAGATAAACAACATGCCATGCACAAAAAATAGCTAGCAGACATGCACATTAAAAATACATATATTAGAGATAATTAAATACACAACGGAAATAAACATTACATAGAAAACAAAGAGAGCACTTATATTTTCAAGTAAACGTTCACCAACTGGCTGCGGACCAAGGGTGTTCCTCCCAACCATAGACATTACTACTCATTTACTCTCAACAACAGGTCACCCCCAAGCCAGGGCTATGAATCCACAAGGATGGGTCCTAGGCCAAGTCTAAACACACATCAGTTGGCTAAGTAGCTCTCAGGTTTCCCAACTTCACAACAAATCCTAATTTCCATGTCTCTTTCCCCCTCAGCCTGTACCACCCAAAGAAGCAAACACCTTTCTCTGCCATGCAGTCCCTGAGGATGTTCCATTTCTCTCCTGGGCTCCAGTGTTATTGGTCACAAAATATTCATACTGGAAACTCCAAGGACTCTCAACTGTGGACAATTCCATATGAACTCTCATCAGTCTCATAACTAACATGCCTCTCAACACTCAAGCTATCACAAGCCTTTCAACACTCACAAAAATCCAAGTACACCAACTCTCTTCTACTCAGCCTGCACAACCCCAGGAGAATGGTCCCCCTTCTCTACCACACAGTCCCTTAGGTTCTCCATCTCCTTCCAAGGCTCCAATCCTTCTGGTTAAGAATCTCCTGGTTGGAACTCTTAGGACTTGTAGCTGTGGACATTTCTATCTGAACTTCCATCAAACTCATGCACACAGGAATCCATTCCCTCCTAGAATGATCAATAAATTATTACAACACTTCATTAATGGCTCTCCTCTTCCTTCCATTCATTGCCATGCTCAGCCCAAGAGCATATGAACTAGAAAAAGTGAGTGAAGAGGAAATAAGAACAAGGGAACAAAAAAAACCAGGGGAAGAAGACGAAGAAGAAGAAACAAGGGAAGAACGATCCCCTAACATTACCCTAAGCCACCCTCACACAACCATTTGTATCCATGATTAGACCAAGAGCATACAAATGCAACAAGGGTAAGGCTCCCAAAAATGTAGAGTGGGAAAGGTGTACTGGTGCAACCGAACCCACAGGCATGCCTGCTCACACATGATCTTCTCTCTTTCCTTGGCACGAAGAACACTAAGGTTCTTCTATTTCCTTATCGGGAAATCTGCTCCCACAGATCTATCGCTTGATCCCCTTTATTTGCTTATCGGGGAATCAGAACTCGCGACTTTGAGAGTATAGTGATTGACCTTTTGATTTACAAATCCATGAAACCCGATACCTGGTCAACCGTTGACCTCCTCCTTTTCTTTGTTAGGATTTTCTTTATCGGGATCTCGACACTCGCGGTGTCGGGCAACTCGATTCTCCAACTCCCGATACTCAATACACTGAACCTATGATGCACACGTGCGAGTTGACTCTTCCACTTCTTGTCACTTCTATCGGGATTTCGGATTTCGCGGGATCGTGAATCTTGATGTTGATGGATTCAGGACTTTACTTTCCCCAAACTCCGATACAGTGTGCCACCTGTCCTCCACTAATCCTGCTGTGGCCCCACACTATCCTTTACCGTCGGGATATCGCGTTTCGCGATTCTAAACTGTCTAAGTATTCTTCCCTCAAGACCTCCGATATGTCCAAATCCGACTTCTTTGGACCCTCTGACACGTGTCCCAAACGATGGACGGTTCTGATCTGTCGGGATATCGCAGATCGTGATATCACAATTCCCGTTACAATAATTTGGAGCCTCGACTCACGAAACCCCGATCCACGATGCGTGTATGGATCCAAGGACCCTCTTGATCCTGATCAACGGCTCCGTCCCTCCTGAGCTTTGAACCCTTCGGGAATACGTCGCCGTGTCGTCCTTGCACCTTTCCAAGATCTGATGGCTCACGGGATGTCGCGAAACCTCCTTGGAGAATTTCGACTGTCCGTTTTTCCTTTCGTAATCCACAGAATGACTAAGTGTTCCTCTGCGGAACTCATCCACTTGCACGTAACTTGTGACGCTTCTTGCAAGCCTTCCAGGCATAGTTTGTCCTCGTTGTTCTCCAACAATCTCAAAGGTCTATCTTTCCTGAGCTTTTCCCACAGCTTTTAGTCTTCAGAAAGAAAACCCCTTTGCATGCACTCCTTGCGGCAAATCTTCAACCACATCTAAGTGTTGAAGCTCCTCAACTCTGCGCACACCTGCAGCAGCAGTCTTTCAACTTTTTACTCAGGTTTGCAACCCTGAGACTTTTTTACTCGGCCTGCGCACTCCTTGCACGGCTCCTGTGCCCAACTTCACTTCTGGGATGAATGAGAACAAAAGCTATCTCTATCTGAACCCTCTGTCAACACACTCCTTGTGGACACTTCGACTGCACTCCTTGCAGGAATCTCTGGCTCAAATAGAGAAATAGTTGAAACTCATTCCATCTCCCTCTCAGACTTCAATTCATACATGAAAGCACATACACAACATATAAAAGAAAATGTATAACAGGAAGCAATCATTCATGAGCACATCAACATCAATACATAGAGAACAAACACATAACCCATGAATTTGAATCAAAGCTTCTCCTATTAATTCAAATATCAGTACATGGGTTCTCTTCACACAGTTCTCTACATGCTCTTGCTCTTCTTGCTTCTCTCGAATAATATTATAATGCACAATGAGGGTGTCTATATCTCGTTCCCCTCTTGCGCTCTAAAGCTATCAAATCTAGAATTAAATTCCTATCTACCTGCATTAACTATTTTAAATGTCGTCTATCTACTAAAGGATGAGAGCTATCCGCTCAAGGTCCATTACAATATACAAATGCGCTTCAACTTAATGCTCATTTAAGATTTGCGCAACAACTTCCAAAGTGTTTTCAAAATTTGGTGCTGGTTTGTCCAGTTGTCTTCCACTTCCGTGCTGGCTCACTTGATGTGTTGGCGATGCTCCTGCATCATACTCCCTCGCTTGAAAAAATTTCATGGGCTCCTTTCCATGAGCTCCTACACAGTCTGTCCATGCTTCTATATCTCCGCTTCAGTCTCCCAGCTGGCATCTTCCACTGGATGGCCCTTCCATTTGACCAGATACTCATAGTATTCTTTCCTCCTGGTCTTCTTACCCACTTTCTTGTCCAGTATTCACTCCATCTGCAGCTTTTCTGCAACTGGCATTTGTTCCATCCACTGGATCACTAGCTTCTCAGTTCCAGTCTCTACTTCTCCGGCCCTGTATGGGTATAAATTTGCGACATTTAATATCGAATATATTCCGATCCCATCTGGTAACTCGATCTCATAATCATTTTCCTCAATTTTTCTCAAGACCTTGCATGGTTCGATTTTCTTCATCTTTAACTTATTGTATGTTCCTCTCGGGAACCTTTCCTTCCTCAAATGTACCAGCACTAGATCACCAACATCAAATTGAAGTTGTCTCCGATGTTGATCTACTCTGCGCTTATATTCCTGGCTTGATTTCAGCAACCGCTCCTTCACCCTGCTGTGAAGTTCTTTCATCACCTCTGCGAACTCTTCGACACTTGCGCTCCTGGTCGTAGTCTATTCCGAATCTTATAATTCAGAAACTCCTCTCGGCTGCATGCCATAGACAACCTGAAATGGACTTTTCCTGTACTCTGATTCACTGAGTCATTGTATGCAAACTCTGCCTATGGCAATATATTGTCCCAACTGCTGTGGTGCTCTGTCACCAAGCTTCTCAACAAGTCTCCCAGACTTCTGTTGACCACTTTCGTCTGTCCATCCATCTGAGGATGATAAGCTGAACTAAATGATAATTTAGTTCCCATATTTTTCCACAGTGTCCTCCATAAATGTCCTATGAACTTCGTATCTTTGTCCGAAACAATACTTTTCGGCAATCCATGAAGTCGAATGACCTCTTTGAAAAACAGATTTGCGATGTGAGTCGCATCGCTGGTTTTCTGGCATGGAATGAAGTGTGCCATTTTAAAAAACCTATCCACTACCACAAAGACTGAATCAAATCCTCTTTGTGTCCTTGGCAATCCCAATATGAAATCCATGCTAATCACATCCCATGGCCTCTCTGGTATGGGCAATGGCTGATAAAAACCTGCATTTTTCTTCCTCCCCTTCGAATGCTGGCAAATTCAACATCTGTCAACGAATCGCTTGACCTCTGCTCACATCCCCAGCCAAAAATATGACTCATTCAGCTTCGCAAATGTTTTGTCATGGCCAAAATGTCCTGCCAATACACCACTATGTTTCTCCTTTAACAGATTCTCCCTCATGGAGCATTTCAGAATACACAGTTGATTGCCTCTGAACAACAATCCTTCCTGGATCATATAGTCTATCCACGGGCTTCTATCTCTAAGAACTGGATTCTCAGCTACTTCATACACTTCCTTGAAATCTTGATCATCTGCGTTCATGTCCCTGAGATCCTCAAAACCCAATGTTTTGACTCTGAACTCCTGCAACAGTAAACACTTCCTACTCAAAGCATCAACCACTTTGTTAGCAGTACCCGAAATGTGTTTGATCACAAAAGTGAAATTCTGCATATACTCTACCCATTTTACATATCTCTGATTCAACTTCTCTTGTTGAGTCACAAACTGTAATGCATGGTTATCACTGTACAATACAAATTCCTTTGGGATCAAGTAATGCCTCCACTTCTTCAGTGCCTGTATGACAGCATAAAACTCCTTATCATACGTGGAGTACTTCACCTTTGCCTCATTCAACTTCTCACTGAAATATGCAATCGGTTTGTCTTCCTGACTCAAGACCGCTCCTATGGAAAACCCACTTGCATCACATTTCACCTGGAATGTTTTCAAGAAGTCCGACAACACCAAAACTGGTTGTTCCGTGATCTTCCGCTTCAACAGATTGAAGCTCTTCTCAGCCTCTGTTGTCCAGTGAAAAGACTTATGCCACTTCTTCACTGTATCCATCATTGCTGCGCTAATTCCACTGAAATTCTTGATGAACTTCCCGTAGAAACTAGCCAGTCCATGAAAACTCCTCACCTCAAAAATATTTCTCGGTGATGGCCAATTTTTAATTACCTCCACCTTATCTAGATCCATTCTCAACTCATTCGCCAAAATAACAAACCCCAAGTAAATGAGCTCTATCTTCATGAATGAGGACTTCTTCATGTTTATCAACAGCTTCTCCTGTTGTAGCTTCTTCATCACTGTAGCTAAATGCTTCAAGTGTTCTGCCATTGATTTACTGTAAATCAGTATGTCATCCAAATACACAATGACGAACTTCTCGATGAATTCCCTCAGGACTTCATTCATCAACCTCATGAAGGTACTCAGTGCATTCGTCAAGCCAAATGACATGACTAGCCATTCATACAGTCCTTCGTTGGTTTTGAAGGCCGTCTTCCACTCATCGCCTTCCCTCATGCGAATCTGGTGATATCTGCTCTTCAAATCAATCTTTGAAAAAAAAATTACTCCACTTAAGCAATCCATCAGATCATCCATCCTCAGCAATGGAAATCTGTACCTGATGGTTATCTTATTAATTGCCCTTGAGTCAGTACACATCCTCTAGCCTCCGTCTTTTTTCAGACTGAGTACTGTTGGAACAACACATGGACTCAATCTTTCCCTGACTAACCCTTTGTCCAATAACTCTTGAAATTTCCTTTTAAATTCTTCATTTTCTTGTGGCGTCAACCTGTACGCGGATTTATTTGGCAAACTGGATCTTGGTATGAGGTCAATGTGATGACTCACACTCCTCATCGGTGGCAACGAACGAGGTAATTCGTCCACTATGATGTCAGCAAACTCTTCCAGTAGTTCCTGAACTTCATCTGGTAAATCATCCACTCTCGTGCTAGTCAGAACAATCCTCGGTTTCCTGACCACAAAGAATTGTGGATCTTCTTTCTTCTTAACCTCTATAGGAAGTTCCTTCCCACTCATGAGAAGTATTGTGTTGCTTACTTCCGGCTTCACCTCCTTATCCTTTATGGGAAGAAACATATGGGTTCTCCCATTCTTCTCTAAGGTGTATGTGTTCATTCGCCCATCATGAATCACATTCCTATCATATTGCCATGGTCTACCCAGCAATAGATGAAAAACATCCATGGGAATAACATCACACAAGATCCTATCATTATATCCACCTATCTTGAATTCAACCAAGCATTGTTTAGTAACAGTTACCTGGTGTCCCTTCTGTAGCCACGAAACTTTGTATGGGCTTGGATGATCAGTCATCTCCAGCTCCAGCTTCTCTACCATCTCCGTGGATATGATATTATCTGTGCTACCACTGTCTACGATGACCTTGCATACCCTATCCTTGGTCTTGCAAGCTGTTCTGAAAAGTCTGTTCCTTTGGACTGAAATTTCCACCTCCTTCTCGGGTGTCAAAAGGACTTTTCGCATCATGAGCGATCTTCCGCCTTCAACGTCTTCGGCCTCAACATCCCGCCTCTGCACCTCGGTGATGTGAGATTCTCCAATGTCCTTCTTTTTCTTTGGACACTCGTAATACTTGTGCCCATTCTTTCCGCATGTGAAGCATGTGATTACTCCACCTCTTCCTCTTCCTTTTCCTCTGGTACGAGGAAAAGTGTTGTTATCGGCATATCCTCTGCTCTGTTCATTATGCTGCCCTCTCTGTTCAACATATGGCCCTCGCTGTGAGGTTCCACCTCTCTCTACACGAGTCTGAGGTTTCTTCCATTCCTCCTTGGGCTTCTGGTATTTGTCCTGGGCAACTGCTTTGCCTCTAGGCTGACTTCTGCCTCAGCCCCTCTGACCTTTCTTACGGCTCAACTTCTCTTCATCTTTCAAATCCAATTGATAAGCATCCTCCACCGTTCGAATGGTTACCATGCTCATCTCGTCCTGGATATCGTATCTCAGGCCATTCATATACTTGGCAACTTTCTCATCATTGCTCTCCCGATGACTTGCCCTGATGTTTAGTCGATAGAATTCCTCCGTGTATTCTTTCACTATCATCAAATTCTGTCTCAGGTTCTGCATCCTCCTGAACATAGTGATTTGATAATCTCTCGGGATGAACTTTGCCTTCATCTTTGCAATCATTTGATCCCAAATTTTAATTTTTTGTTTGCCCTTGCAGCGTCTATCTGCTTGTAGCTCATCCCACCATAATGCTACATGTCCTTTCAAGTGCGTGACAGCATGCTTGAATTTCTTGTCCTCTTCAACATCTTCATAGTCGAAGTAGGTGTCCATAGCTCTAATCCAATCTAGAAGCTCCTCTGCATCTAGATTTCCCTTGTAAATTGGAATGTCCATTTTTGCCTTTGCACCCATCCTGCCAATAGCTCTGATCAAACGCTCGTTTGATGCATCAATATCGCTTTTGGAATCACTGAGATCCCCGACACTAGTTGTGCATCTTTGCGTTGTCTCCATGTCTTCGAGTCTTTCTCGGAGATCACACATCTGTCTCTCCATTTATGGATTTGTTACCTGCCTGCCTCTTCTCTGCACCTCCCTATCCTCTGGATACGGTGACTGCACGTCCCTTCTCCTGGGTGGCATGGCGAATTCTCTTTCTCTGCTATAGAAAGCAAAGAATCCTTCTGGTGCTCTGATACCAATCTCTGGCGCAGCCGCACCTGCAGGCACGCCCGCTCACACAGAATCTTCTCTCTTTCCTTGGCCCGAAGAACACTAAGTTTCTTCTATTTCCTTATTGGTAAATCGGCTCCCACGGATCTATCACTCGATCCACTTTATTTTCTTATCGGGGAATCGGAACTCGCGACTTTGCGAGTCTAGTGATCGACCTTTTGATTTACAAATCCATGAAACCCGATACCTGGTCAACCGTTGACCTCCTCGTTTTCTTTGTCGAGATTTTCTTTATTAGGATTTTCTTTATCGGGATCTCGGCACTCATGGTGTCGAGCAACTCGATTCTCCGAATCCTGATACCTGATACACCGAACCTCTTACGCACACGTGCGAGTTGACTCTTCCACTTCTCGTCACTTCTATCGTGATTTCAGATTTCACGGGATCATGAATCCTGATGTCGATGGATTCAGGACTTTACTTTCCCCGAACTCCGATACGGTGTGCCACCTATCCTCCACTAATCCTGCTGTGGCCCCACACTATCCTTTACCGCCGGGATATCGTGTTTCACGATTCCAAACTGTCTGAGTATTCTGCCCTCAAGAACTCCGATATGACGAACTCCGACTTCTTTGGACGCTATGACACACGTCCCAAACGATGGACGGTTCTGATCTGTCGGGATATCGCGGATCACGATATCGCAATTCTCGTTACAATAATTTGGAGCCTCGACTCACGAAACCCCGATCCAAGATGTGCGTATGGATCCAAGGACCCTCGTGATCCTGATCAACGGCTCTGACCCTCCTGAGATTTGAACCCTTCGGGAATACGTCGTCGTATCGTTCCTGTACCTTTCCAAGATCTGATGGCTCACGGGATGTTGCGAAATCTCCTTGAAGAATTTCGACCGTCCGTTCTTCCTTTCGTAATCCACGAAATGACTAAGTGTTCCTCTGCGGAACCCGCCCACTTGCGCGTAACTTGTGACACTTCTTGCAAGCCTTCTAGACACAGTTTGTCCTCGCTGTTCTCCAACAATCTCAAAGTTCTATCTTTCTTGAGCTTTTCCCACAGCTTTTAGTCTTCAGAAAGAAAACCCCTTTGCACGCACTCCTTGCGGAAAATCTTCAACCACGTCTAAGTGTTGAAACTCCTCGACTCTGCGCACACCTGCAGCAGCAGTCTTTCAACTTTTTACTCAGGTTCGCAACCCTGAGAATTTTTTACTCGGCCTGCACACTCCTTGCACGGCTCCTGTGCCCAACTGCACTTCTTGGATGAATGAGAACAAACACTATCTCTATATGAACCCTCTGTCAATGCACTCCTTGCGGACACTTCGACTGCACTCCTTGCAGGAATCTCTAGCTCAAATAGAGAAACAATTGAAACTCATTCCATCTCCCTCTTAGACTTCAATTCATACATGAAATCACATACACAGCATATAAAAGCAAATGTATAACAGGAAGCAATCATTCATGAGCACATCAACATCAATACATAGAGAACGGACACATAACCCATGAATTTGAATCAAAGCTTCTCCTATTAATTCAAATATCAGTACATGGGTTCTCTTCACACAGTTCTCTGCATGCTCTTGCTCTTCTTGCTTCTCTCGAATAATATTACAATGCACAATGAGGGTGTCTATATCCCGTTCCCCTCTTGCGCTCTAAAGCTATCAAATCTAGAATTAAATTCCTATCTACCTGCATTAACTATTTTAAATGTCGTCTATCTACTAAAGGACGAGAGCTATCCGCTCAAGGTCCATTACAATATACAAATGCGCTTCAACTTAATGCTCATTTAAGATTTGCGCAACAACTTCCAAAGTGTTTTCAAAATTTGGTGCTGGTTTGTCCAGCTGTCTTCAGCTTCCGCACTGGCTCGCTTGATGTGTTGGCGATGCTCCTGCATCATGTAACAATGAATGAATAAGAACAAATGAACCCCCACCCAAACCAAAGATGGTTTTATATAATTACTTGGAAATCAAGAACCACATGACCTACTCCGAAGAAGCTCATGTAGCCCCTTTTCTCCATAGAATCAATTATGGGTAAATAAAATAATAAAAAGACTTAGCCCCTCAAGCCCCCTCTCTCATGGAATCATAGCCCCCTATCTCTTTTGTCCTTGTCAGTCTTACACCCAACTATGTATTGTATTAAAGTATATGAAGTATTACATTTCCTAGGCACTCTGGCCACTTTTAAACTTTACTGGCTCACTAACCTAAGTCATATTTACATAGTACATTATAGTTCATAAGGGTTAGAACCGGGATGTTACATTCACCAAGTCTGTTTCATCAAATTTTACATTGATTCTTTCCACTATCTTGTTGATTATTATATTGTATAACTTATATACTTTTCTTTTGCATGAGTACCCAAAACATATTCCTTTTTCCACCGTGGAGTCAAATTTTCCAATCTTCTTATCTTCCCTTTTTATGTAACACTTTCTTCCAAACACTCTAAAGTGCTTGAAATTGTTTGGTCTTTCTTTCCATAACTCATATGTAGTCTTATCATTATTACTTTTAATCAATCCTTTATTCAAGATATGAACGAATGTATGCACTGCTTGTCCGCAAAATATATCACTTAGCCTGGAGTGATTCAACATGGTTCTAGCCATTTCTTGTACATTTTTGTTTTTCCTTTCAACAACTCCATTTTCTTAGGTGTTCTCGCTATTGAGAATTGTCTTTTTATTTCATGTTTTTCACAGAATTCCCTAAATTCATTTGAAGTAGAATCACCTCCATTATCTAATATTAAGCATTTTATTTTCAAATAAGTTTAGTTTTCAACCAATTCCTTGAATACCCAGAAACATTCAAAGGCTTTTGAATTTGTCTTGAGGAAACAAACCCAGACCATTGTAGTGTAGTTATCAATGAGTAGCATCCATTGTTCTTCACCATCTAGTCCTTTTTTTCTCACGGGCCCACATAAATCAGTGTGTACAATCTCCAATGGTTTTGTCGTAGAGTATTTCTTTGTCTTGAATTCAATTTTTTTTTGTTTTCCATGTTGATATTGCTTGTACATAGTATTTGTTGGCTTTGTTATTTGATAGCTTTGTAGTTGATGGAATTTCTCTTACAAATTGCTTCTTTCCGATCTTGACAATATTATCAAAATGTATATGGCCCATTCTCCTATGCCAAATCCAACTTTCATCTTATTTTCCCAAAGAACATATTTCTTCTTTGATCTCATTCAAGATGTATATGTTGTTTCAAGTCCTTGTCGTTGTTGCCACTAGTCTTCTTGATCCTTATTTCCTTATTTCACATTCTTTTGAATTGAATATAAGTGCATGTCTCTAATCACACATTTGGCTCAAACTTAGCAAATTATGCTTCAAATTTTCAACAAGTAGGAAATTGTATGCCACATAATATTTGTTTCCAAGACTGACTATTCCTTTTCCTACAGTTTTGGCTGAGTTATCATTTCCAAACGTGTGAGACCCCTCTTTTTCTTTCTTTAATGTTACAAATTTATTTTTGTCTTCAGTTATATTCTTTGAGCATCCATTGTTGATATACCAATGGATTCTTCTATTTTGGGCCTGTAAGGCAAACCCTCATTCCTCAACCTTCAAATCTTCTTTCTTGATTTTCGAAGTTCTTTGTTGTTCCCTTATATAATTGAAAGTAACATCCCCAGTTTCCCTTGAATAAACTATCAAATCACTTATGCAATTTCTGGTTATATGTCCAAAATTGTTACATTTGTAGCAATCAATTTCATAACACAAAACACCAGAACTGTTATAATTTTTGTCAAACGCCACAGAAGGATTTTTGGGATAATTTTCTTCATAATGATTCTTTGGATTTTCATAGCTACCTTTTTTGCAAGTGTTTCTACCCTTTGCATAGGCTCTACAATTTATGGCTTTATGCCCAAAATGATTGCAATAATAACACAAACCAAGAAAAATATTTTGGTACGTAGGCGTGGGTGGTATTCTAGTTGGTGTTGTTCTTTTGAAATAATGATCTTCTTCTTGGGTATTTTTCATTACTGGTTTTTGATTCCTTGTTCCTTTGAATGCATGATCTTCTTCTTGATTCTTCTGTATTTCTAGTTTCTGTATGTCCTCCTTTAGAGGCTTTCATTCTTTTTTCTGGATGGAACCCTTGATAGTATCTGCATAACTTCTTTGCTCTGCTTAATTTCCTGTCATCATATAGTTTGAACCCTCATCAATATTATTTTGTTTGTATCCTAGTCCAGACTTTTCATAGAATGGTTTTTTATTACAGATGATTTCATACAATATTTTGGTGCTACTGCCAAAATTTTGTTGGATGTCCTTCTTCTGTTGTTCCATCTTCCATATTCTTTGTTATTTTATTATTTTATTCCAGTTGTCTCTTGAGTGCTTCTTCCATCACTTTGGCTTCATCTAATTGAATCCTTCTATCTATGTTATTCTGGTTGGATTCTTCAGAATTATTGCTAGGATTTTAAAATCCTTCCTTCATTTTTCTTAACTCTTCTTTGAGAGATGTATTTTTCTTGATATTCATAGATCACTTAAGACACTAATCAGTTCTTCCTCAAGATTCACTTCTGCTTCTTCTTCATAATCTCCTTCATTACTTTTACTAGTTTTCTCTTGAGTCTCTAACGCCATGAAGAGTACTCTTCTTGAGTCATTTTCACTATCATCATATTCATCAGATGAGGAACTATCGTCTTTTGAACAGAGTTTTTTTTTTTTTAAATATTCCTTTGTTTCTTTCCTTGTCTCTTTTCTGATATTTCTTTTATTTCTTAGTAAATTTTTCTTCATCACTGTCTGAACCCCTTACATAAGGAAATTTGGAAGAAAAATGACCAACTTTACCATAATTAAAGTATTTGAAAGGAATCTTACCTTTGTACTTGTCGGTTCCTCTTTTCATCTTTCTCGCAAAGTTGGCTTCTTCATCATTGTCTAAGTCATCATTATTACTAGAACGAGGTTTTAACCTTGGCTTGTTCTTTCTTGTCTTATTGGAGGTTTTGAAAGATGCTTCCCTTCTGGATGAATTATCACGTTCTATTCTTGTTTCATATGCTACAAGTATTCCATGTAATTCATCCATGCTCAATGTAACTAGATATTGTGTTTCTTCTAGAGATGAAATTTTAGGGTCAAATTTCATTGGGAGAGATCTTGATATCTTTTGCGCAATCACTTAATTTTCAATATTTTCTCCCATTCCTCTTATAGTATTCAAAATTTCATCAAATAAGAAAGCAAGTTGCAATATATTCATCTTCCTTCATTCTAAAATGTTCAAATTGTCCTCTATAACTCTAAAGCTTGCCCCCTTTGACTTTAGCATCCTCTTCATAAAAATTCTTTAGCTTGTCCTAGATTTCCTTTGCAAAATCACAATGTAGAACCTTAAAAAATTATGAAACTTTTAGACCAATTAGAATGACATTTATATCCTTTAAATTGTATTCACTGATATTTTTACCAACATTATCTATTAGGGGGTAAGCTGGTGCAATGTATCCATTTACTACAACTTGCAAAATATCAAATCCATGTGCCTGAAAAAATGCTCTCATTCTTATGCTCCAAAAATCATAATTTTTCTCATAAAACAATGGTGTTCCATTTTTGGTAAATTATCCTTTGTTATCCATGATATTCCTTCTAATGGTTAGACTCGTCTTGAAGGAAACCATTCTGATACCAATTGTTAGAATATTCAAGAACACTGAGGGGAGGGGGGTTGAATCAATATAGATATATTTCAATAATTTTAACCTTCAAACACTACATAAACATTAACCATTAATCATGTTCTAAATCATCACATCATACACATTTCACACATATTTTTATGTGGAAACCCAACTGGGAGAAAACCAAATAAATTTTTCTCAAGTAGTTTCAATATTTTACAAGAAGCAACTTGAAAGAAGCACCCACTCCCTGAGTTTTCCATCGCCTACTGGAAGGAGACACTAATCCCCTTGTGTAACAATCAGTTCCACTGATCACATTTCATACCACTGACTTATTATTTGAGGACACTTACGATCAAGTGATCCAATTAAAACATGGTACATTATGAATATCTATTCTGATTTATGATTTTATGATATGATTGAGTATTGAAATTTGATATGTTATTAATATTGATGTATAGAATTGACATGTATTATGATGAGTTTACTGAGTGTGAAGGAAACATGACATGATAAGGATGTTGATGCCATCGACAAAATTCCTTGGACTCCGGATTGAGTCAGGGAGTGGACTATTGATCTTGATTATGTGTACTTGTTTTTATTACGCATGTGTTATAATGATGATTCCAGTTATGGATTTCATGTACATGGGTTAATAATATTATATTTGTCAGTGGATGCAGACATGGTGACACTTTCTAATCTAACTCACATATGGAGTAAAGGGGTCATACATAGATATCAGATAGATGAGGGAGAGGTGTGGCAATGTCCCTATCACAACCTAGTAGCACTCCCACCATGAACTGAACTGAAGGTTAAGGACTACCTTGTTCCTGAGAGGTTCATGATGCCGTGAGGGCAGACTGAGATAGTCACTCACAAGGATTTTTGAGGGGCATCCAATCAAGAATATTCCTTATTCCTGAGTAAGACCTTAGTCTCACACAAGGTCGACAAGTGGAGTATTGACTCTAAGAATAAAAAAACTTCCAAACTAAGTCAAATGGAAAGTGGCACCCTTGGAGAACGTTGGTGTGTCTTGAAGGGAACATCACATGAATAAATTAGTAAGTTATTGAAAATCTAGAAGACCTTAGAAAATAAAACAATTACTTAGAACTCATAAAAAAGAAAATATGAATTTAGATAATCTTATATTAATTTATGAAAGAGAACATAATAAAAACCTAAGTCTAAATGTTTATGCCTAAGAAAGATATAGAAATGAGTTAAGGGGAAATTTAGACTAATAAAAACTAGTAAAGGGAGAATAAGAATAAAAATTAAGACATGTGCACAATGTGTGCATGAAATTAATAAAAATATTTTTTAATTAAAATAAATTATTTTCATGCGAAAATGGGCT
>JZKD02S1711307.1:443949-494175 GCA_000966675.3 Picea glauca
ATTAAAGTTAGGGCTCCCTGAAAAACCACTTTCAACTCCCTTAGCTAATATATAAAATCGAGAACTGCAGAGTTGCTTCCTTCAAACCAAGTTCCATGTGACCAAGGCTCAAAACCATGGGCTTAATCACCCTTTAACACCTCTCTCTGTGTTTTTCTACAGAGGATCTTGTCAAAAAACCAAGTCCAAGGGTGGGTTGATTTACTTGCAGGCCCTTTTTACCTTAGCATGAGACCGAGATTGGGACCAAGTCCTCTAGACTTCGGCCTTCGACTGTTTTCCCATGTCAACTTATGTTTTCCCTCAAAGTTGCACTTCACCGAAGCCTTTAATAAGTCCACTAGAAAAAACAGACGATCGAGATTTAATCTCCCACTGAAAGGATGGTCCTGCCCTCATCCGGAGTCTTCAACGTGATCAACGGATACGAATTAATCAGGCATTGAGACATACGACACTCAACCAATTAGGAAATTTGGTGCTCCAAGATATTTCCATTCCCAAGTCTTCCACTTCCCCAGAGTGTCAATCCTCCGAAGTACTTAACTCTTCTCCCTTTACTGGATCCGATGGTCACAAGAACTCCCAGAGGGTCTTAGATAAACAGATCATGTGAATTCGCTACTCTGGGACATTTCATATCTTGAGTCACTCAACTCCCCAGAGTGATATCTATTTAAGTGCTTATGCCATCCTTCCACTGCTTGATCTAATGTTCGAGAAAGGTCCCAAAGGGATCCTAAATCTATGGTTTGCATGCCTTCACGACTTCAGGCTTCGACAGTTTTCACTTGTAGAGACTTGAAAACCCCCAGAGTACCAAGTATTTAGACTACGAGATCTACTGTCACATGTCTTCTGGGATCAACGGTCTATATGTACTCTAGCCTTCAGGCCTTCGAGAGTTCTCGACCGAATGAAAATTGCCACATATTTTTCCTCTAGAGTGCCAAGTCTTCGAACTGCATGCTCTGTCGTCACGTGGTGAAGTACTAAAAGAAGACACATGGCCCAATCAGTGGGGTGACACGTGTCACGTTCTAACTGAAATTTTAATCCTCCATGGGTTCAAAAATCACTGACATGTGGCACAAATCCCATGTGTCCACATCATCCCAGGTGACGTCTGCGAGCAACGTCACTTCAGACTTTCGGGCTTCGGAAGATTTTATTCTTGGATTCCTCAAATCTCACGAACTTTGAATTTCTGAACTTCTTAAACTTCCAGGGTCCACATCACCTCTAGGTGACATCATCATTCCCCACCACTTTGACTCTTCGAGCTTTAGAACTTCGGGCTTCGGGAGTTTTGACACTAGCACACTCCAATTCTCCCAAGCTTCGAATTCTAAAACTAAACAATCTGTCGGCACGTGTCTCTCTTATCAGACGGTTTGTATTAACTCTGGACTTCGGGACTTCGGAAGATACTGCTGCAAATATTAACGACAATGAGTGATTGTGGAGAGTCCGCTCGCTCACTCTTTAATTTCCTTTCCGATCTCTGCAAAGCGAATATGCTCATCCACAGTGGGATCAATATCCATTGTTGATATGTTGATATAGCAAGATCAACAATTGTGAGCGATTTTAGGCTCACAACTTGCTTGTTCTTTAATTTCCTTCTCGATCTCCATAATGGATCCCCACCGTCAATCTCCCTTCAATGAGATCTGACGGTCGTGACTTAAACCTACTCAACCTTTTTCTTCTCCTTCATCAGACCACCCTTGTTCACCTACCCTCTGATCCAACGACCCCAAATCTCTCTTTATCCCACAATGGAAATCGATCCTTAATTAGAAAGGGACGGTCATGATCCTTTGATTCCCTACAAAGGATCTCTGACGTTCTAGCTCCTGTGTAAATTCTGCAACTCCATTCCTCCTAAGATTTTCAACTTCAAGGTCAGAATTTGATCTCAACCACGAGACTTTAACCAATAGACCTGGACCATACTGGCCTGATGTTTCAACTAGAAGCTCTGATACCAAACTATAACATACCCAACCACCCACATGCTGGGCTATGCCACTATATCCAGCTGCAACACACCCATCCACCCGCAGGCTAGGCGTTGTAGTGCAAGGACTCAACTCTATGATCTTATGTCGAAAAAAAGGGACTTCTCAACAATGCTAGAAGCATGCACACCATATGCGTAATACAAGACCCATTCCACAACATAAAAGAGATAAACAACATGCCATGCAAAAAAAATAGCCAGCAGACATGCACATTAAAATTACATATATTAGAGATAATTAAATACACAACGGAAATAAACATTACATAGAAAACAAAGAGAGCACTTATATTTTCAAGTAAATGTTCACCAACTGGCTGCAGACCAAGGACGTTCCTCCCAACCATAGACATTACTACTCATTTACTCTCAACAACAGGTCACCCCCAAGCCAGGGCTATGAATCCACAAGGATGGGTCCTAAGCCAAGTCTAAACACACATCAGTTGGCTAAGTAGCTCTCAGGTTTCCCAACTTCACAACAAATCCTAATTTCCAGCTCTCTTTCCCCCTCATCCTGCACCACCCAAAGAAGCAAACACCTTTCTTTGCCATGCAGTCCCTGAGGATGTTCCATTTCTCTCCTGGGCTCCAGTGTTATTGGTCACAAAATATTCATACTGGAAACTCCAAGGACTCTCAACTGTGGACAATTCCATATGAACTCTCATCAGTCTCATAACTAACATGCCTCTCAACACTCAAGCTATCACAGGCCTTTCAACACTCACAAAAATCCAAGTACACCAACTCTCTTCTACTCAGCCTGCACAACCCCAAGAGAATGGTCCCCCTTCTCTACCACATAGTCCCTTAGGCTCTCCATCTCCTTCCAAGGCTCCAATCCTTCTGGTTAAGAATCTCCTGGTTGGAACTCTCAGGACTTGTAGCTGTGGACATTTCTATCCGAACTTCCATCAAACTCATGCACACAGGAATCCATTCCCTCCTAGAATGATCAATAAATTATTACAACCATTCATTAATGGCTCTCCTCTTCCTTCTATTCATTTCCATGCTCAGCCCAAGAGCATATGAACTAGAAAAAGTGAGTGAAGAGGAAATAAGAACAAGGGAACAAAACAAACCAGGGGAAGAAGACGAAGAAGAAGAAACAAGGGAAGAATGATCCCCTAACATTACCCTAAGACACCCTCACACAACCATTCATATCCATGATCAGACCAAGAGCATACAAATGCAACAAAGGTGAGGCTCCCAAAAATGAAGAGTGGGAAAGGTGTACTGGTGCAACCGAACCCACAGGCACACCCGCTCACACAGGATCTTCTCTTTTTCCTTAGCCCGAAGAACACTAAGGTTCTTTTATTTCCTTATCGGGAAATCTGCTCCCACAGATCTATCGCTCGATCCCCTTTATTTTCTTATCGAGGAATCGGAACTCGCGACTTTGCGAGTCTAGTGATTGACCTTTTGATTTACAAATCCACGAAACTCGATACCTGGTCAACCGTTGAACTCCTCCTTTTCTTTGTCAAGATTTTCTTTATCGGGATCTCGACACTCGGGGTGTCGAGCAACTCGATTCTCCGACTCCCGATACCCAATACACCGAACCTATGATGCACACGTGCGAGTTGACTCTTCCACTTCTCGTCACTTCTATCAGGATTTTGGATTTCGTGGGATCGTGAATCTTGATGTTGATGGATTCAGGACTTTGCTTTCCCCAAACTCCGATACGGTGTGCCACCTGTCCTCCACTAATCCTGCTGTGGCCCCACACTATCCTTTACCGTTGGGATATCGTGTTTCGCGATTCCAAACTGTCTATGTATTCTTCCCTCAAGACCTCCGATATGCCGAAATCCGACTTCTTTGGACCCTCTGACACGTGTCCCAAATGATGGACGGTTCTGATCTATCGGGGTATCGCGGATCGTGATATCATAATTCCCGTTACAATAATTTAGAGCCTCGACTCACGAAACCCCGATCCATGATGTGCGTATGGATCCAAGGACCCTCGTGATCCTGATCAACGGCTCCGTCCCTCCTGAGCTTTGAACCCTTCGGGAATACGTCATCGTATCGTCCCTGCACCTTTCCAAGATCTGATGGCTCACGGGATGTCGCGAAACCTCCTTGGAGAATTTCGACTGTCCGTTTTTCCTTTCGTAATCCACGGAATGACTAAGTGTTCCTCTGCGGAAGTCGTCAACTTACGCGTAACTTGTGACGCTTCTTGCAATACTTCCAGGCATAGTTTGTCCTCGCTGTTCTCCAACAATCTCAAACGTCTATCTTTCCTGAGATTTTCCCACAGCTTTTAGTCTTCGGAAAGAAAACCCCTTTGCACGCACTCCTTGCGGAAAATCTTCAACCACGTCTAAGTGTTGAAGCTCCTCAACTCTGCGCACACCTGCAGCAACAGTCTTTCAACTTTTTACTCAGGTTTATAACCTTGAGACTTTTTTACTCGGCCTGCGCACTCCTTGCACGGCTCCTGTGCCCAACTTCACTTCTGGGATGAATGAGAACAAAATCTATCTCTATCTGAACCCTCTGTCAACACACACCTTGCAGACACTTCGACTGCACTCCTTGCAGGAATCTCTGGCTCAAATAGAGAAATAGTTGAAACTCATTCCATCTCCCTCTCAGACTTCAATTCATACATGAAAGAACATACACAACATATAAAAGAAAATGTATAACAGGAAGCAATCATTCATGAGCACATCAACATCAATACACAGAGAACAGACACATAACCCATGAATTTGAATCAAAGCTTCTCCTATTAATTCAAATATCAGTACATGGGTTCTCTTCACACAGTTCTCTGCACGCTATTGCTCTTCTTACTTCTCTCGAATAATATTACAATGCACAATGAGGGTGTCTATATCCCGTTCCCCTCTTGCGCTCTAAAGCTATCAAATCTAGAATTAAATTCCTATCTACCTGCATTAACTATTTTAAATGTCGTCTATCTACTAAAGGACGAGATCTATTTGCTCAAGGTCCATTACAATATACAAATGTGCTTCAACTTAATGCTCATTTAAGATTTGCGCAACAACTTCCAAAGTGTTTTCAAAATTTGGTGTTGGTTTGTCCAGTAGTTTTCCGCTTCCGCGCTGGCTCGCTTGACGTGTTGGCGATGCTCCTGCATCATACTCCCTCGCTTGAAAAAATTTCATGGGCTCCTGTCCATAAGCTCCTACACAGTCTGTCCATGCTTCTTTATCTCCGCTTCAGTCTCCCAGCTGGCATCTTCCACTGGATGGCCCTTCCATTTGACCAGATACTCATAGTATTCTTTCCTCCTGGTCTTCTTACCCACTTTCTTGTCCAGTATGCACTCCATCTGCAGCTTTTCTGCAACTGGCATCTGTTCCATCCACTGGATCACTAGCTGCTCAGTTCCAGTCTCTACTTCTCCAGCCCTGTATGGGTATAAATTTGCGACATTGAATATCGAAGATATTCCGATCCCATTTGGTAACTCGATCTCATAAGAATTTTCCCCGAATTTTCTCAAGACCTTGCATGGTCCGATTTTATTCATCTTTAACTTATTGTATGTTCCTCTCAGGAACCTTTCCTTCCTCAAATGTACCAGCACTAGATCACCAAATTCAATTTGAAGTTGTCTCCGATGTTGATCTGCTCTGCGCTTATATTCCTGGCTTGATTTCAGCAACCGCTCCTTCACCTTGCTGTGAAGTTCTTTCATCACCTCTGCGAACTCTTCAACACTTGCGCTCCTGGTCATAGTCTATTCTGAATCTCATAATTCAGAAAATCCTCTCGGCTGCATGCCATAGACAACCTGAAATGTACTTTTCCTGTACTCTGATTCACTGAGTCATTGTATGCAAACTCTGTCTGTGGAAATATATTGTCCCAACTGTTGTGGTGCTCTGTCACCAAGCTTCTCAACAAGTCTCCCAGACTTCTGTTGACCACTTTCGTCTGTCCATCCGTCTGAGGATGATAAGCTGAAATAAACGATAAGTTAGTTCCCATCTTTTTCCACAGTGTCCTCCAGAAATGTCCTATGAACTTCGTATCTCTGTCTGAAACAATACTTTTTGGCAATCCATGAAGTCGAATGACCTCTTTGAAAAAAAGATTTGCGATGTGATTCGCATCACTGGTTTTCTGGCATGGAATGAAGTGTGCCATTTTAAAAAACCTATCCACTACCACAAAGACTGAATCAAATCCTCTTTGTGTCCTTGGCAATCCCAATCTGAAATCCATGCTAATCACATCCCATGGCCTCTCTAGTATGGGCAATGACTGATAAAAACCTGCATTCTACTTCCTCCCCTTCGAATGCTGGCAAATTCGACATCTGTCAACGAATCGCTTGACCTCTGCTCGCATCCCCAACCAAAAATATGACTCATTCAGCTTCGCGAATGTTTTGTCATGGCCAAAATGTCCTGCCAATCCACCACTATGTTTCTCCTTTAACATATTATCCCTCATGGAGCATTTCAGAATACACAGTTGATTGCCTCTGAACAACAATCCTTCCTGGATCATATAGTCTATCCACGGGCTTCTATCTCTAAGAACTGGATTCTCAGTTGCTTCATACACTTCCTTGAAATCCTGATCATCTGCGTACATGTCCCTGAGATCCTCAAAACCCAATGTTTTGACTCTGAACTCCTGCAACAGTAAACACTTCCTACTCAAAGCATCAACCACTTTTTTAGCAGTACCCGAAATGTGTTTGATCACAAAAGTGAAATTCTGCATATAATCTACCCATTTTACATGTCTCTGATTCAACTTCTCTTGTTGAGTCACAAACTGTAATGCATGGTTATCACTGTACAATACAAATTCCTTTGGGATCAAGTAATGCCTCCACTTCTTCAGTGCTTGTATGACAACATAAAACTCCTTATCATACGTGGAGTACTTCACCTTTGCCTCATTCAACTTCTCACTGAAATATGAAATCGGTCTGTCTTCCTGACTCAAGACCGCTCCTATGGCAAACCCACTTGCATCACATTTCACCTGGAATGTTTTCAAGAAGTCCAGTAACACCAAAACTGGTTGTTCCATGATCTTCCGCTTCAACAGATTGAAGCTCTTCTCAGCCTCTGTTGTCTAGTGAAAAGACTTATGCCACTTCTTCACTGTATCCATCATTACTGCGCTAATTGCACTGAAATTCCTGATGAACTTCCGGTAGAAACTAACCAGTCCATGAAAACTCCTCACCTCAAAAATATTTCTCGGTGATGGCCAATTTTTAATTACCTCCACGTTATCTGGATCCATTCTCAACTCATTCACCGAAATAACAAACCCCAAGTAAATGAGCTCTGTCTTCATGAATGAGGACTTCTTCATGTTTATCAACAACTTCTCCTGTTGTAGCTTCTTCATCACTATAGCTAAATGCTTCAAGTGTTCTGCCACTGATTTACTGTAAATCAGTATGTCATCCAAATACACAATGATGAACTTCCCGATGAATTCCCTTAGGACTTCGTTTATCAACCTCATGAAGGTACTCGATGCATTTGTCAAGCCAAACGACATGACTAGCCAATCATGCAGTCCTTCGTTGGTTTTGAAGGCCGTCTTCCACTCATCGCCTTCCCTCATGCGAATCTGGTGATATCCGCTCTTCAAATCAATCTTTGAAAAAAATTTTGCTCCACTTAAGAAATCCATCAGATCATCCATCCTTGGCAATGGAAATCTGTACCTGATGGTTATCTTATTAATTGCCCTTGAGTCAGTACACATCCTCCAGCCTCCGTCTTTTTTCGGACTGAGTACTGTTGGAACAACACATGGACTCAAGCTTTCCCTGACTAACCCTTTGTCCAATAACTCTTGAACTTTCCTTTTAAATTCTTCATTTTCTTGCGGCGTCAACCTATACGCGGCTTTATTTGGCAAACTGGCTCCTGGTATGAGGTCAATGTGATGACTGACACTCCTCATCGGTGGCAACGAACGCGGTAATTCGTCCACTATGATGTCAACAAACTCTTCTAGTAGTTCCTGAACTTCATCTGGTAAATCATCCACTCTCGTGCTAGTCAGAACAATCCTCGGTTTCCTGACCACAAAGAATTGTGGATATTCTTTCTTCTTAACCTCTGTAGGAAGTTCCTTCCCACTCATGAGAAGTACCGTGTTGCTTACTTCCGGCTTCACCTCCTTATCCTTTATCGGAAGCAACATATGGGTTCTCCCATTCTTCTCTAAGGTGTATGTGTTCATTCGCCCATCATGAATCACATTCCTATCATATTGCCATGGTCTACCCAGCAATAGATGACAAACATCCATGGGAATAAACTCACACAAGATCCTATCATTATATCCACCTATCTTGAATTCAACCAAGCATTGTTTAGTAACAGTTACCTGGTGTCCCTTCTGTAGCCATGAAACTTTGTATGGGCTTGGATGATCAGTCATCTACAGCTCCATCTTCTCTACCATCTCCGTGGATACGATATTATCTGTGCTACCACTGTCTACGATGACCTTGCATACCCTATCCTTGGTCTTGCAAGATGTTCTGAAAAGTATGGTCCTTTGGACTGAACTTTCCACCTCCTTCTCGGGTGTCAAAAGGACTTTTCGCATCTTGAGCGATCTTCCGCCTTCAGCGTCTTCAGCCTCAACATCCCGCCTCTGTTCCTCGGTGATGTGAGCTTCTCCAATTTCCTTCTTTTTCTTTGGACACTCGTAATACTTGTGCCCATTCTTTCCGCATGTGAAGCATGTGATTACTCCACCTCTTCCTCTTCCTTTGCCTCTGGTACGAGGAAAAGTGTTGTTATTGGCATATCCTCTGCTCTGTTCATTATGCTGCCCTCTCTGTTCAACATATGGCCCTCGCTGTGAGGTTCCACCTCTCTCTACACGAGTCTGAGGTTTCTTCTATTCCTCCTTGGGCTTCTGGTATTTGTCCTAGGCAACTGCTTTGCCTCTGGGCTGACTTCTGCCTCGGCCCCTCTGACCTTGCTTACGGCTCAACTTCTCTTCATATTTCAAAGCCAATTGATAAGCATCCTCCACCGTTCGGATGGTTAGCATGCTCATCTTGTCCTAGATATCGTATCTCAGGCCATTCATATACTTGGCAACTTTCTCATCATCGCTCTCTCGATGACCTGCCCTGATGTTTAGTCAATAGAATTCCTCTATGTATTCTTTCACTGTCATCAAATTCTATCTTAGGTTTTGCATCCTCCTGAACATAGTGATTTGATAATCTCTCAGGATGAACTTTTCCTTCATCTTTGCAATCATTCGATCCCAACTTTTAATTTTTTGTTTGCCCTTGCAGCATCTATCTGCTTGTAGCTCATCCCACCATAATACTACATGTCCTTTCAAGTGCGTGACAACATGCTTGACTTTCTTGTCCTCTTCGACATCTTCATAGTCGAAGTAGGTGTCCATAGCTCTAATCCAATCTAGAAGCTCCTCTACATCCAGATTTCCCTCGTAAATTGGAATGTCCATTTTTTCCTTTGCACCCATCCTGGCAATAGCTCTGATCAAACGCTCGTTTGATGCATCTTCGGCTGAAACTTCTTCTTCTCATTCAGCCTCAATCTCGCTTTTGGAATCACTGAGATCCCCTGCACTAGTTGTGTGTCTTTGCGTTGTCTCCATGTCTTCAAGTCTTGCTCGGAGATCACGCATCTGTCTCTCCATTTATGGATTTGTTACCTGCCTGCCTCTTCTCACCACCTCCCTATCCTCTGGATCAGGTGACTGCACGTCCCTTCTCCTGGGCGGCATCGCGAATTCTCTTTCTCTGCTACAGAAAGCAAAGAATTCTTCTGGTGCTCTGATACCAATCTCTGGCGCAGCCGCACCCGCAGGCACGCCCGCTCACACAGAATCTTCTCTCTTTCCTTGGCCCGAAGAACACTAAGGTTCTTCTATTTCCTTATTGGTAAATCGGCTCCCACGGATCTATCGCTCGATCCCCTTTATTTGCTTATCGGGGAATCGGAACTCGCGACTTTGCGAGTCTAGTGATTGACCTTTTGATTTACAAATCCATGAAACCCGATACCTGGTCAACCGTTGACCTCCTCCTTTTCTTTGTCGGGATTTTCTTTATCAGGATTTTCTTTATCGGGATCTCGGCACTCGTGGTGTCAAGCAAATCGATTCTCTGAATCCTGATACCCGATACACCGAGCCTCTTACACACACGTGCGAGTTGAGTCTTCCACTTCTCGTCACTTCTATCGTGATTTCAGATTTTGCAGGATCGTGAATCCTGATGTCGATGGATTCAGGACTTTACTTTCCCCGAACTCTGATACGGTGTGCCACCTGTCCTCCACTAATCCTGCTGTGGCCCCACACTATCCTTTACCGTCAGGATATCGTGTTTCGCGATTCCAAACTGTCTGAGTATTCTGCCCTCAAGACCTCCGATATGCCGAACTCCGACTTCTTTGGACCCTATGACATGCGTCCCAAACGATGGACGGTTCTGATCTATCGGGATATCGTGGATCACGATATCGCAATTCCCGTTACAATAATTTGGAGCCTCGACTCACGAAACCCCGATCCAAGATGTGCGTATGGATCCAAGGACCCTCATGATCTTGATCAATGGCTCTGCCCCTCCTGATATTTGAACCCTTCAGGAATACGTCATCGTATCGTTCCTGTACCTTTTCAAGATCTGATGGATCACGGGATGTCACGAAACCTCCTTGAATAATTTCGACCGTCCGTTCTTCCTTTCGTAATCCACAGAATGACTAAGTGTTCCTCTGCGGAACCCGTCCACTTGCGCGTAACTTGTGACACTTCTTGCAAGCCTTCCAGAAACAGTTTGTCCTCGCTGTTCTCCAACAATCTCAAAGGTCTATCTTTCCTGAGCTTTTCCCACAGCTTTTAGTCTTCAGAAAGAAAACCCCTTTGCACGCACTCCTTGCGGCAAATCTTCAACCACGTCTAAGTGTTGAAACTCCTCGACTCTGCGCACACCTGTAGCAGCAGTATTTCAACTTTTTACTCAGGTTCGCAACCCTGAGACTTTTTTACTCGGCCTGCACACTCCTTGCACGACTCCTGTGCCCAACTGCACTTCTGGGATGAATGAGAACAAACACTATCTCTATATGAACCCTCTGTCAACGTACTCCTTGCGGACACTTTGACTGCACTCCTTGCAGGAATCTCTAGCTCAAATAGAGAAACAATTGAAACTCATTCCATCTCCCTCTCAGAATTCAATTCATACATGAAATCACATACACAACATATAAAAGCAAATGTATAACAGGAAGCAATCATTCATGAGAACATCAACATCAATACATAGAGAACAGACACATAACCCATGAATTTGAATCAAAGCTTCTCCTATTAATTCAAATATCAATACATGGGTGCTCTTCACACAGTTCTCTGCATGCTCTTGCTCTTCTTTCTTCTCTCGAATAATATTACAATGCACAATGAGGGTGTCTATATCCCGTTCCCCTCTTGCGCTCTAAAGCTATCAAATCTAGAATTAAATTCCTATCTACTTGCATTAACTATTTTAAATGTCGTCTATCTACTAAAGGAGGATAGCTATCCGCTCAAGGTCCATTACAATATACAAATGCACTTCAACTTAATGCTCATTTAAGATTTGCGCAACAACTTCCAAAGTGTTTTCAAAATTTGGTGCTGGTTTGTCCAGCTGTCTTCAGCTTCCGCACTGGCTCGCTTGATGTGTTGGCGATGCTCCTGCATCATGTAACAATGAATGAATAAGAACAAATGAACCCCCACCCAAACCAAAGATGGTTTTATATAATTACTTGGAAATCAAGAACCACATGACCTACTCCGAAGAAGCTCATGTAGCCCCTTTTCTCCATAGAATCAATTATGGGTAAATAAAATAATAAAAAGACTTAGCCCCTCAAGCCCCCTCTCTCATGGAATCATAGCCCCCTATCTCTTTTGTCCTTGTCAGTCTTACACCCAACTATGTATTGTATTAAAGTATATGAAGTATTACATTTCCTAGGCACTCTGGCCACTTTTAAACTTTACTGGCTCACTAACCTAAGTCATATTTACATAGTACATTATAGTTCATAAGGGTTAGAACCGGGATGTTACATTCACCAAGTCTGTTTCATCAAATTTTACATTGATTCTTTCCACTATCTTGTTGATTATTATATTGTATAACTTATATACTTTTCTTTTGCATGAGTACCCAAAACATATTCCTTTTTCCACCGTGGAGTCAAATTTTCCAATCTTCTTATCTTCCCTTTTTATGTAACACTTTCTTCCAAACACTCTAAAGTGCTTGAAATTGTTTGGTCTTTCTTTCCATAACTCATATGTAGTCTTATCATTATTACTTTTAATCAATCCTTTATTCAAGATATGAACGAATGTATGCACTGCTTGTCCGCAAAATATATCACTTAGCCTGGAGTGATTCAACATGGTTCTAGCCATTTCTTGTACATTTTTGTTTTTCCTTTCAACAACTCCATTTTCTTAGGTGTTCTCGCTATTGAGAATTGTCTTTTTATTTCATGTTTTTCACAGAATTCCCTAAATTCATTTGAAGTAGAATCACCTCCATTATCTAATATTAAGCATTTTATTTTCAAATAAGTTTAGTTTTCAACCAATTCCTTGAATACCCAGAAACATTCAAAGGCTTTTGAATTTGTCTTGAGGAAACAAACCCAGACCATTGTAGTGTAGTTATCAATGAGTAGCATCCATTGTTCTTCACCATCTAGTCCTTTTTTTCTCACGGGCCCACATAAATCAGTGTGTACAATCTCCAATGGTTTTGTCGTAGAGTATTTCTTTGTCTTGAATTCAATTTTTTTTTGTTTTCCATGTTGATATTGCTTGTACATAGTATTTGTTGGCTTTGTTATTTGATAGCTTTGTAGTTGATGGAATTTCTCTTACAAATTGCTTCTTTCCGATCTTGACAATATTATCAAAATGTATATGGCCCATTCTCCTATGCCAAATCCAACTTTCATCTTATTTTCCCAAAGAACATATTTCTTCTTTGATCTCATTCAAGATGTATATGTTGTTTCAAGTCCTTGTCGTTGTTGCCACTAGTCTTCTTGATCCTTATTTCCTTATTTCACATTCTTTTGAATTGAATATAAGTGCATGTCTCTAATCACACATTTGGCTCAAACTTAGCAAATTATGCTTCAAATTTTCAACAAGTAGGAAATTGTATGCCACATAATATTTGTTTCCAAGACTGACTATTCCTTTTCCTACAGTTTTGGCTGAGTTATCATTTCCAAACGTGTGAGACCCCTCTTTTTCTTTCTTTAATGTTACAAATTTATTTTTGTCTTCAGTTATATTCTTTGAGCATCCATTGTTGATATACCAATGGATTCTTCTATTTTGGGCCTGTAAGGCAAACCCTCATTCCTCAACCTTCAAATCTTCTTTCTTGATTTTCGAAGTTCTTTGTTGTTCCCTTATATAATTGAAAGTAACATCCCCAGTTTCCCTTGAATAAACTATCAAATCACTTATGCAATTTCTGGTTATATGTCCAAAATTGTTACATTTGTAGCAATCAATTTCATAACACAAAACACCAGAACTGTTATAATTTTTGTCAAACGCCACAGAAGGATTTTTGGGATAATTTTCTTCATAATGATTCTTTGGATTTTCATAGCTACCTTTTTTGCAAGTGTTTCTACCCTTTGCATAGGCTCTACAATTTATGGCTTTATGCCCAAAATGATTGCAATAATAACACAAACCAAGAAAAATATTTTGGTACGTAGGCGTGGGTGGTATTCTAGTTGGTGTTGTTCTTTTGAAATAATGATCTTCTTCTTGGGTATTTTTCATTACTGGTTTTTGATTCCTTGTTCCTTTGAATGCATGATCTTCTTCTTGATTCTTCTGTATTTCTAGTTTCTGTATGTCCTCCTTTAGAGGCTTTCATTCTTTTTTCTGGATGGAACCCTTGATAGTATCTGCATAACTTCTTTGCTCTGCTTAATTTCCTGTCATCATATAGTTTGAACCCTCATCAATATTATTTTGTTTGTATCCTAGTCCAGACTTTTCATAGAATGGTTTTTTATTACAGATGATTTCATACAATATTTTGGTGCTACTGCCAAAATTTTGTTGGATGTCCTTCTTCTGTTGTTCCATCTTCCATATTCTTTGTTATTTTATTATTTTATTCCAGTTGTCTCTTGAGTGCTTCTTCCATCACTTTGGCTTCATCTAATTGAATCCTTCTATCTATGTTATTCTGGTTGGATTCTTCAGAATTATTGCTAGGATTTTAAAATCCTTCCTTCATTTTTCTTAACTCTTCTTTGAGAGATGTATTTTTCTTGATATTCATAGATCACTTAAGACACTAATCAGTTCTTCCTCAAGATTCACTTCTGCTTCTTCTTCATAATCTCCTTCATTACTTTTACTAGTTTTCTCTTGAGTCTCTAACGCCATGAAGAGTACTCTTCTTGAGTCATTTTCACTATCATCATATTCATCAGATGAGGAACTATCGTCTTTTGAACAGAGTTTTTTTTTTTTTAAATATTCCTTTGTTTCTTTCCTTGTCTCTTTTCTGATATTTCTTTTATTTCTTAGTAAATTTTTCTTCATCACTGTCTGAACCCCTTACATAAGGAAATTTGGAAGAAAAATGACCAACTTTACCATAATTAAAGTATTTGAAAGGAATCTTACCTTTGTACTTGTCGGTTCCTCTTTTCATCTTTCTCGCAAAGTTGGCTTCTTCATCATTGTCTAAGTCATCATTATTACTAGAACGAGGTTTTAACCTTGGCTTGTTCTTTCTTGTCTTATTGGAGGTTTTGAAAGATGCTTCCCTTCTGGATGAATTATCACGTTCTATTCTTGTTTCATATGCTACAAGTATTCCATGTAATTCATCCATGCTCAATGTAACTAGATATTGTGTTTCTTCTAGAGATGAAATTTTAGGGTCAAATTTCATTGGGAGAGATCTTGATATCTTTTGCGCAATCACTTAATTTTCAATATTTTCTCCCATTCCTCTTATAGTATTCAAAATTTCATCAAATAAGAAAGCAAGTTGCAATATATTCATCTTCCTTCATTCTAAAATGTTCAAATTGTCCTCTATAACTCTAAAGCTTGCCCCCTTTGACTTTAGCATCCTCTTCATAAAAATTCTTTAGCTTGTCCTAGATTTCCTTTGCAAAATCACAATGTAGAACCTTAAAAAATTATGAAACTTTTAGACCAATTAGAATGACATTTATATCCTTTAAATTGTATTCACTGATATTTTTACCAACATTATCTATTAGGGGGTAAGCTGGTGCAATGTATCCATTTACTACAACTTGCAAAATATCAAATCCATGTGCCTGAAAAAATGCTCTCATTCTTATGCTCCAAAAATCATAATTTTTCTCATAAAACAATGGTGTTCCATTTTTGGTAAATTATCCTTTGTTATCCATGATATTCCTTCTAATGGTTAGACTCGTCTTGAAGGAAACCATTCTGATACCAATTGTTAGAATATTCAAGAACACTGAGGGGAGGGGGGTTGAATCAATATAGATATATTTCAATAATTTTAACCTTCAAACACTACATAAACATTAACCATTAATCATGTTCTAAATCATCACATCATACACATTTCACACATATTTTTATGTGGAAACCCAACTGGGAGAAAACCAAATAAATTTTTCTCAAGTAGTTTCAATATTTTACAAGAAGCAACTTGAAAGAAGCACCCACTCCCTGAGTTTTCCATCGCCTACTGGAAGGAGACACTAATCCCCTTGTGTAACAATCAGTTCCACTGATCACATTTCATACCACTGACTTATTATTTGAGGACACTTACGATCAAGTGATCCAATTAAAACATGGTACATTATGAATATCTATTCTGATTTATGATTTTATGATATGATTGAGTATTGAAATTTGATATGTTATTAATATTGATGTATAGAATTGACATGTATTATGATGAGTTTACTGAGTGTGAAGGAAACATGACATGATAAGGATGTTGATGCCATCGACAAAATTCCTTGGACTCCGGATTGAGTCAGGGAGTGGACTATTGATCTTGATTATGTGTACTTGTTTTTATTACGCATGTGTTATAATGATGATTCCAGTTATGGATTTCATGTACATGGGTTAATAATATTATATTTGTCAGTGGATGCAGACATGGTGACACTTTCTAATCTAACTCACATATGGAGTAAAGGGGTCATACATAGATATCAGATAGATGAGGGAGAGGTGTGGCAATGTCCCTATCACAACCTAGTAGCACTCCCACCATGAACTGAACTGAAGGTTAAGGACTACCTTGTTCCTGAGAGGTTCATGATGCCGTGAGGGCAGACTGAGATAGTCACTCACAAGGATTTTTGAGGGGCATCCAATCAAGAATATTCCTTATTCCTGAGTAAGACCTTAGTCTCACACAAGGTCGACAAGTGGAGTATTGACTCTAAGAATAAAAAAACTTCCAAACTAAGTCAAATGGAAAGTGGCACCCTTGGAGAACGTTGGTGTGTCTTGAAGGGAACATCACATGAATAAATTAGTAAGTTATTGAAAATCTAGAAGACCTTAGAAAATAAAACAATTACTTAGAACTCATAAAAAAGAAAATATGAATTTAGATAATCTTATATTAATTTATGAAAGAGAACATAATAAAAACCTAAGTCTAAATGTTTATGCCTAAGAAAGATATAGAAATGAGTTAAGGGGAAATTTAGACTAATAAAAACTAGTAAAGGGAGAATAAGAATAAAAATTAAGACATGTGCACAATGTGTGCATGAAATTAATAAAAATATTTTTTAATTAAAATAAATTATTTTCATGCGAAAATGGGCTRTCAACATAGAGTTAGAGTCCTAAGTTAAATTAGACTCTAAATACTAACTAAGAGAAGAATCCTAATCAAATTCCAACTAYAAATTAGTTAKGAGACACAATAAAGGAGAAAATGCGAAACTARTGGATAAATATGAGAAAATCTAGGAACTAATTGTGGATGTGAGGGAAATTGCATAATTTATTTAAATAAAATAAATTAACACATATGCAATTTGGGGAAAGTGTGACATGTGTTGGGGGTGAATAATATCTAATTTAATTATTAATTATTAAAAACTTATTTAATTGTGCATGGATTGACAAGTCTAAAGACAAATTTTCTTATAAAAAGAAGGAAGAGGAAAGAGGAAAGGACCCTATTGTTGGATGAATGAAATGTTGTTAAAATTTATATTGATTGGTTTACTTGTGTGAATTGAGTTTCAAGTTTTGCACGAGAGGTGGAAGCCTTCCTTGCTAGGGTAAGCTAATTTTTGGATCAATTCTATGTGTGGCCCTTTGAAGCTTGGGGGGCTAAGGGGAAAGAAGAGTACCACTAGCTTTGGCTCAGAGGTACCAATGAAATCCATTGATTAAAAAGTTTGGAAAGACATTGCAAATAGCTAAGCCAAAGGATCAACATCGCCATCTGATATTTTGGTTACGGTGTTTATTTGTTTTTGATATTTATGTTTTCAGATGAGAATTATTGGATATGTATATCAGCTTGTATGGATCAATGTAAATTTTATTTACTGGAATAGATTTTTGTATATTTTATGGATAAAATAGAATTACATCCTACATGATCGCATGATTTAGAATAAATTATTATAAAATAAAAGTACAAAATTATTTTATTAACGAAGGTATTATTACCCGGGATGTAGCTTCACCATAACAATTTCCAAAGAATATATTCGTAACAATCCGTTATCTAAGATTATTGAGGGACATCTCGGACAGGTAAGGAGGATGCGTTGCCTGAGATTTACTTAATCCGGTTGATTTTGTTTGCTTTCCTTACATTTTGTCATGATCTCCCTTTTTAATTTGGATTAAAACTCCAGGCTTAGCGACCTTTGTATTAATTCATCACCCTTGACATTCAATTTTGGTTTTTGTATTTAGGTGATTTTTTCAGATGGATCCTCGAATAATGTATCAGTTATATTTCCCTCTATTGGGTTGATTTCTATTACTTTCCTTGATATTCGTGTACACGTTTTCTCTTTATCTCTAATGTTGGACCGAATCAGTCAAAATAACATGAGTAATTTCCTTAAAATATTGGTACTGATCTCCACTGTAAATATTGAATTTAAAAATGCGATTGTTAATGTAATATGGCCCTTTTCTATCTACTACATGGTTTTGGAACGTACACTTTTTTTTTCATTACAATATGCCACCCAGAATTAATCCTATCCTTCTCTAAAATTTCTAGTACCTGCACATTGGAAAAAATATTCATGATAGTTTTAATTAACTAATAATAGTTATAAACCTTTATAAATCATAGTTAATAAATCTCCATCTTGTGATTGGAATTTCCTTGGATATTTAGATGTCTTAATAATGATTATGAGTTAACATTATTTTATTATATGATATAATTATTTACATTTCATATTTATAATAATTTATATGTTATATTGTTTAAATAATTAATTTGTTATAGACTCATCATAATGAATACATGAATGGGAAATACCAATCCTTTTGTATATAAGATGTTTTCCTTATTATTTGTTTATGACATGGATATTTAGATGTCATTTATGATATGGATATTTAAATGTCATGTAATTAATAATGATTATGAATTAATATTATTTTATTATATGATATAATTATTTACATGTCATATTTATAATAATTTATATGTTATGGATATTTAGATTTCATGTAATTAATAATGATTATGAGTTAATATTATTTTATTATATGATATAATTATTTACATGTCATATTTAAAATAATTTATATGTTATGGATATTTAGATGTCATGTAATTAATAATGATTATGAGTTAATATTATTTTATTATATGATATAATTATTTACATGTCATATTTACAATAATTTATATGTTATATTATTTAAATAATTAATATGTTATAGACTTCATCATAATGATTACATGAATGGGAAATAGAAATCCTTTTGTATATAAGATGTTTTCCTTATTATTTGTTTATGACATTGAATTGTAATCACTTACTCTTTATCAATTTTGGGCTTGCTTACTCTACGATATTTGGGAGGTGATTACAACACAATTCTTATTCATTTTAATAGTGGTGGTGTTGATAAAATCATGATTGGAAAAATCAATAATGGAAGTTTTATATTATTAGTTTTCAAACATCGTTCGATGAGAAGGCTATACATTGTATTTATACTCCATGTGATTTGATTTGTGTTGTGAAGAATTCATATCGTAGGTTAGTGAGTATCTTTATAATTGTGTTAACTTGTATGTTTTACATTATTTTAACTTTGATTATTATTTTGTTTTAAAAAAATATTATCTCATGGTTATCTTAATTGACATTTATTTTATAAAATTTGAATTGATATTAATCATATTATTTTTGTAATGGTTTACGTTTTGATGTTGAGATATGTTATACTTTGGAATATTTTAAATGATGATACCAGATCAAATCAATCTTCAAATACAATTCTAAAATTTCTTATTAAATTTATATATAAAAATTTTCAGAATTGTATCTAAAATCTGCAAACTTGTAAGATTTTCCACGAGTTTAATTTTTCTTTTATGATTTTAAAAATTGGATCTCATATATTAGGATACTTTCTCCTTCTAATTCAATAAGTGGAATTCAATTTGGACCTAAAAATATTCAAATACAACTGTTTTATCTCAAACACTTGTTTGAGATTAGTTTTTGGATTAGTAACAAACCCTAGCTTCCAAAAAGTATAAATACGACCTGTAATGAATCGGGATATGAAACTTGTACCCAATATTCTTCAATGTCTTCTCTAAAATTTCTCCATCTTTCAGTCCTTAAATCATCCTAGAAAAAAATTATAGCAAAAATTGTAATCCAAATTTCCACTGAGTATAAATCAACTTCCACTGAGTATAAATACAAACTTGTAATGATTCAATACCTAAAATTAGTATCCAATATTCTTCACTATATCTTTTGAAACACCTCCAATTTTTTAATATAAATCATTCTAGAAAAAATGTTATATCAGAAATGCTAAGATGACCCTCAAAGAAAACCGTAGAACAAATCATCACAAGACTTCATATTCCCTTGGAATTTTTTCCTTCTTCACATCCTCTTCCCTTGGAATTTTTCCTTTCTTCACTTCATCTTCCCTTTGAAGTTTACTCCTCTAGGATGAAATTTTCTCATGTTCCTTGTATAGGTCGATTTTGTGTGATGCAAATGCCAAATGAGGCTCATCTTATTTATATGATTCTTCTCCACATGATGGGGTGCAACCAAGGGTCAGAACGTTTGGTTTGAACCTCTTCCTTAACGATGGTCGAACTTATGGGATTATTTGCTTTACTTTAGGGGATTATTCTCTTGGCTTTAGGGGATTCTTCACTTGGATTTAGGGGATTCTTCACTTGGATTCTTCAAGGATCCATTTGTGTACAACTAAAAGTGTGCACGTGGAAACAAACACATGTTGTCTTATCCCATGAGGGCCATGCTTAAAAGCTACGCCATAAGGGGACACCTTTAGAGTTTTATATAATTATTTCAAGGCTCCTTCAAGGATATTCAAGCCTTCTTCAAGTGGACACATCATCATCACTTTTATGGGTTTTTGAGTTTTTCTTTAGGATATCTTATAATGTTGAGATCAATGACAACCAATTTTCTAGCATATATTTCATCCCTTTATACACTGTATTTTCTATATCGTACTATTGTCATTTCTCCATTCATGGTGAGCTTCTTCAAACCACACAATAATAGAAGATGTAATGGAATATAAACTTTAGACTTCTTCTATTCTAGAAAGGGAATCTATGGCCACATTGTTCTTCTCCTTTTTGTATATTATTTAAATATCAAACCCTTGCATTCTTGCTACCCATATTTTATTCTCTTTTGATGACAATATTTTATCCAAAAGGTCCTTTAGGATGTCATGGTTTGTCTTGACTTTAAAATGAATCCCAATGCGATATTGTCACCATTTTTTTATTGCATGTAAAATTCTACCATTTATTTTTCATATCTAAATTTCACCAAGTCTTTTCCCTTCAATTGTTTAATTTTAAAAGTCAATGGTCTTCCTTATTTTGTCAATATTATTGATCCAATTCCCTGTCCATATGCATCACATTTGACTATGAATGTTTTACCAAGATCAAGTGTTTCCAATAATGGTGTAGACAACATGGCATATTTTAAAAGTGAGAATGCCAAGGTAGCCTTTTCAATTCATAGAAATGAATTTTTCTTTAAGATATATGTGAATGAGCCTACAATGCACATGTAACTCTTAATTTTTTTTCGATAATATATTGTAAGACACAAAAATTCTCTAAGACTCTTAATGTTATTAGAATAGGACATTTGTAATAGCTTGGATCTTTTGAGGGTCCTACTTAACCCCTTCTCTTGAAAAAATATGACCCAAATACTCTACTTCATATTTCCCAAAATAGCATTTGGATCTTTTTAAATAAAATTCATTGTTCTCAATAATTTGCAGAACATGATTTACATGTTTAATGTGATTTTCCCATGATTTTCTATAGATAAGTATATCATCAAAGAAAACCAACAAAAATTTTCTAATATGGGGTAATTTTTTTTTGTTCATAAGGATTTGAAAAGTTGAAGGAGAATTACTAAACCCAAAAGGCATGACTAAGAACTCATAATTCCCATCATGATTTCTCAATGTTGTTTTGGGAATGCCATATTTTATTGATGTGATCTCGTGGTATCTTGATTTAAGATTTAGATTTGTAAAAAATTAACTCCATGAAGCTCATCTAATAGCTCATCAATATTTGGAATAGATAATTTATTGCTTATGGTGATTTTTTTAGATCTCTATAATCAGGACAAATCTTCCAAGAATGATCTTTTCTTCTCACCATCACTACTACAAATGAAAATTGTTGGGTTTTTATATCCTTTGCAACGCAATTCGAGGTGGATCGACTAATATTTGAAATCAATGTTCGAGGTGGTTCGACTTGGAAAACATGAAGTCAAGGTGGATCAACAACAAGTCAAAGGTCGAGGTTAGTCAACCAGGAAAATTTGAAGTCAAAGGTCAAGGTGGTTCGACTTGGTAAAGAAATCGACAACAAGTCGAAGGTCGAGGTTAGTCGACCAGGTAAATTCGAAGTCAAAGGTTAAGGTTGTTCGACCTGGTAAAGACATCGACAACAAGTCGAAGAGATCAACCAACAAGAGGTCAACAGGCAGGCATGTCATGACCGACTGAATATTGAATGAGGGATAACTGGTAGTCGACAATAATCCGACTTGGTAGTTGACTGTAAGAGAATCCCAAGATTTGCAGGATTTGTAGCCAATGATATGCATGTATCTGTAACTATTTTTGGGCACCTTTTCTTTAGGTTTTTTCCTATTGTAAATCCTATAGAGAAGGCATGTTGTAAGGTCGTAAATATTGATTAATGAATCAATAATTAATCGTCGAGGTTGTTGGTCATGTAGATGTAAGTCGAATTGGCTACAGGGTTGTTCTTGTGTAAGCAAAAGTGTATGATGTCGATTGTGTCTTATGTGTTGAATAAGGTTAGACATGTAACCTTTTATTATTAATAAATAATAAAACAAGGAGTATAATGCTCAAGGAATGTTGGTTTTCCTAGTTTGGGTTTCTAGGGTAAAATCTCTATGTACTATGTGGTTGTTGTGTCATTTAATTTCTTGATTAAATATTTCTTCCTCTCTTATGATAGGTTTAGCATGGAAGCGTGCCTCATTTCCTAACATGTGGTATTATAAATTGACTTAACAACCCTGGATCTGAGCTAAAACCTAGATTTAGTAAGATTCGTAAGTCTAAAAGATTTAAATATGGTGCTAAAGATTGTGTTAAAGAATGACAAGTAGCTCGAGAATAGAGATCCAAAAATTCAATGGACATAATTTTGAGCTTTGGAATCTTAAAATTGAATATCTCCTTGTAGATCGAGAAAAATAGAGAATAGTTTGTTTATGTACCATGCTGGAAGGAATTTCAACGGAAGAATGGGAGAAAATTGAGAGAAGAGAAAGGAGTATGATTTGACTTTGTATTGTAGATTCGGTGATGATGAATGTTTGAGGTGAATATTTGGACAAGAAACTATGGGATAGGTTGGGGAGCTTGTACCAGTAGAAATATCTAGTAAATAATCCATTTCTCATAAATAAATTGTAGCTTCTGAGAATGAGTGATAGTAGTTAGGTGACTGAGCATTTAATACCATTATAAGCAAGTTATATTCTGTGGGTATTAAAATCACCGAGGAGGAGAAATGTATAATCCTATTATGTTCTTTTCTAGAATCTTGGGATAGCTTACTCGTGGTTATAGGTAGTAATAAAACCACATTAGTTATAGAATATGTGTTTGCATCTCTAATGTCAGAATAAATGAGAAGAAAGAAGATAGACGGATTGATCAAGGATGATTTAGTGGCGAGAGGTCGATCAGTTGACGAAGATAAAGGAAAATTATCTGGTAGAAAGTATAAGTTGAAGGGTAGATATAAATCCCAGTTCAATCGACAAGAAGATGCTAGAAATGAGATAAAGCTAGGCATTACAAAAAGGACTACAAGTTGAAGGTGATGGAATTTTGTACAGAATCTGATGAGAAGTAGTCGACTGAGAGAAATATGACTCCATATAAGGGAGGCGATGTGTGCCTAGAATCAACTAGTACATGATCAGATAAAGTTGTTTAGCTGATCAACTCAGGAGAATCCTATAATATGACAACACATAGAGAATGTTTCTATGAATATGAATGATATGAAGGAGGATAAGTGTTCTTGGGGGATGACTCTATTAGAATGTGCTCGTTTTACCATAGACAATATCACTATTGTCACCCAACCATAGGCCGAAGCCACCCTTCGAGCACCTTGACCTTGATAGAGAGAAGAATCCTGGTAGAAATCCAATAGCCAAGAAAGGCTAATGCACCAAGCAAGAAGTAACCAAAGCTGATTAGAGATTCCAACCCAAAAATGGTGCAACACCTTCTCCAGGACTTACGCACAAGACTGCGAGTCTGCGGTGCGCACAAGTGACTTGCTGTAATTTTGAGAAGTGTGTCAAATGAAAGACTGGTACATTGTATTTATAGTAATCCTGGCAGACTGCCTAGGCCAACTTCTCATTCTGGGTACTAATTAATTCATATTAATTATCTCTCTCAACCGACATCTCTTTTAGGGTTATGTTCACTTCTTTTCTTTCTTCCAGAATATTCTAATATTGTCAAAAGGTCACAATGTAGGTTCATACTTCCCGAAGCTACCATAATATCAACACTCCCTCCCAGCTAGGGAGGTATAATCGATAATGGTCTTGAGCACAATTAGACCATTAAACTAGTAGCATCACGAGCACCATCATTATTATCCAATTGGATAATCTCTATAACAACTGGTACAATATCAATTGATACAACACAATTGTGTTTATCCATTGTAGTACACAACTACTCAAACCATGATACATAGTCACAAACAGTGGAACATATCCACAAAAGTAGCACATCTCTATTATCTGGAGACATGCAATCTCCATAAAAATCATCTGGTATCAACCTGCATAGAAAATATTGTTATGATATAAACTGAATCATTTGGGCCATTTTTTCACTCACATCACTGAGATCTGAAAGAGCATCTGCCCTCAGAGTAGAACATGAATGATGGAATATATGGAATATTCTTCTCAAGCAATGAAGAATAACTGTCCTGATTTCTGAGACTGGACCATTCCCCACCTTGGGCCATTCCTCCGACACTAAACAAAGTGCAACCTAGAGAGAATGAGTCTACCCTAAGGAATGCCTATCCCTGATTGTTGAACCTGGACCATTCCCCACCCTGGGAAATTCCTCCGACACTAAGCAAAGTGAAACCTGGAGAGAATGAATCCTCCCTAAGGAATGACTGTCTGAACCATTTCCAAAGGAAATGATTGTCCTGCACCAACCTTCAACATGGACCATTCCCCATGTTAACCATAATGGGAAATCACTGTCCAGCGAGGAAGGCCAATCTTCTTGAGTAACCCTCAAGAAGAGAGACTACCCTAGACCATTCCCCATGTTAAACACAATGGGAAATCATTGTCTATGTTACATCAACAATCCATCGAACCATTTTCTTTATGAAAACGACCATTCAATTTGGACCATTTTCCAAACTGGAAAATGCCTGTCTGTCATAAATCTCAAACCACTTTCCGAACTGGAAAGGAATTGCCCAAGTTGGACCATATTTCAAACTTGAAAATGATTTTCCTCAATTCAATAATATGTCATTCCTCCCTCCCAACCTGGAGAGTCATTTCTTCCCTTTCAGCTAAGGGAGTTATTTCCACGATCCCCAATTTTTCTCGAAAATATGCAAACTTTATTTTGGACAAAGGATTTGTCAGGATATCTGTTGTTTTCTCATTTGTGGGGATATACTGGAGCTTTACTTGTTCTTCCTAGAATTTATCTCGAATAAAGTAGTATTTGATCTCTATATGTTTCGATTGTTCATGAAACACTGGGTGTTATGATAACCTTATACAACTCTGATTGTCACAGTGTATTATGGTCGAATCTGGAACTTGATCAAATAAATCAAAGATTAACTTTCTCAGCCATATTGCTTCTGTACATGCTTCACATGCTGCAATATATTCTACTTTTGTTGTGCTGAGTGCAACAGACTTCTGTTTCTTGCTGCTCCAAGATATCATAGCGGATCCCAAGCTGAGACATATTCCTGAAGTAATCTTTCTATCTTCTACACTTCCTGCCCAATCTAAATATATGAATCCATGAAGTTGTATATCACTGGATGCGGTATATCTTAAACCATAGTTTATTGTCCCATGAATATATCTTATAACATGATTTGCAGCTATCCAATTCTCATGTCTAGGTTCCACCTGGAACTAGCTTAGTGTGTCCATGACAAAGAAGATGTCTGGTCGAGTATTTACCAAATACATCAATGATCTAATCAATTGTCGATATAGTGAAGGATCTACTGGATCAGAATCCGAGTCTCTTACTTTTCTTATATCTGTGGTCATAGGAGTGTCCATGGATTTGCAATCCATCATTCCAAACTTCTGAAGAATCTTTATTGCATACTTTCATTGTCCAAGGAACACTTCACCATGCTTCTACCATACTTCTAGTCCCAAGTAGTAATGCATGAGACCACGATATTTCATATCAAACTTAGAATCTAGTTTCTCTTTTCATTGGATGATGAGAGACTCTTCACCTGCTATGAATAGATCATCAACATATAGTAGTAGAATTACAGGTGCATTGTCCACAACTTTGCAGTAAATATTTGGATCTGCATGACTTTTGGAGAAACCAAGTCTCATTAGATAACTGTCCATTCTGGCATACCAAGCTCTTGGAGCTTTCTTGAGTCCATATAAATATTTCTTTAGTCTGCAAACATGAGTGCCTCTGGAATGTACTTCAAACCCTTGGGGTTGTTCAATATATACTTCTTTTCCGATTGCTCCATTGAGGAAAGTTGTTTTTACATCCATCTAATGTAAAATCCATCCCATGGAAGTGAAAAGAGATATGATAACTCTAATGGAAGTATATCTAGCAACTAGAGAAAATGTTTCGTCATAGTCTTCTCCCTCCTTCTGGGAGAACCCTCTAGCTACAAACCATGCTTTATATTTATCCACGCTTCTGTCTGCTGCATGTTTGATCTTATATACCCATTTTGAAGTTACCACTGATTTTTCTTTAGGTCTAGGCACAATTTACCATACATCATTTTTCATGATAGATTGGTGTTCTTCCATCATAGATTCTTTCCATTGTTTCTTTTGAACTTCTTATTCAAACATGGTAGGCTCTTCATCTAGAAGCTTTGTCATACATGCTGCATAGCTTGAGAATCTTTTGGGCTTCTTACTTTTTCTGAAGGTCCCATTTGGAGCCTTGAGTCTTTCTCCTTCTTGTAAGGTAGTTTCAAGCCAAGCTGGTTGTTTCTTGGTTTTAGGTACATTATCTGAATCAATGGTCTCACATGGTTTCATTGGATGATCAAGCTGTTCTTTTCATTAATTTTGGTTTTCTAAAAGACATGTGTTGTCTTCAATAGGCTCTTCATACTCTTCTTCTTCTATGGTCTCTTCTATGGATTTCTTGAAAGCCATGTTTTGATTGAAGGTCACATCCCTGCCGAATTCAATCTTATGTTGTTATGGGATATAGATTCTATAAGCCTTGAATGATTCACTATATCCCACGAATATTCCCTTATTTCTTGAGGGTTCTAATTTATTCCTTTTGTCCTTGGGAATGTGAGAGTAAACAGGACATCCAAAGATTCTTAGGTTTTCCACATTAGGTTTCTTACCTGAGAAGGCTTCTTATGGAGTCATATCCTTCAATATGCGGTGAGGAATTCTGTTCAGATCATATATAGTTGTCATGAATGCTTCTCCCCATAAGAACATGGATAAACCTTGATCATTTAGTAGTGTCTTCATGATTTATTCAATAGATATGTTCTTCCTTTCTGCTACACCATTTTGTTGAGCATTATGAGGAACAATCAACTCCCTCCTAATCCCTACTGATATGCAGAATGCAACGAATTCCTTTGATGTGTATTCTCCTCCATTATCTATTCTCAAGGTTTTGATTTTGTTGTTCCTTAGGTTCTCTATCTCTGCATTGAATTCTTGAAACTTGTTGAATACTTCATCCTTTGTCTTCAGGAGATATAACCAATTCTTTCTTGAGTAATCATCTATGAATATTACGTATTAGAGAGAGCCTCCTAGAGATTTGACTAGCATTGGACCACAAACATCTGAGTGTATTATATCTAGAATCTCCTTAGATCTATTGTTTCTACTTGGGAATGGTTTCTTGATATTTTTTCCAAGAGCACATCCTTTGCAAAATCCTTCATGTGAAGACTGCAATTCTAGTATTCCTTCAACCATCCTTTTGAGAAAAGGTAATGCTTGATAGTTAATATGAGTGTACCTTATGTGCCAAAGTTCATTGGGATTGAATTCATCATGTACAAGAGATTATTCATTTTTTTATAGTAGTCTATACAGATTTCCTTCACGGTTTCCAATAACCCTAGCATTCTCTATGCTGAAATATTTATGCCAAGATAACACTTTTCCATCTACGAAAGATATTTTTTTCCTTTGTCTTCTAGGAAAGATATGGATACAATATTATTTTCTAAACCAGGTACATATAATGCATTGCTCAAATGAACATTGTTACCCATTTTCAACTTGACGGAGGCTTGTCCAAATCCTTCGACTAGGTAAGTGATTTTGTCTCCAAGCTCCACCTTGTACAATGTCTTCTTATAATTTAGACTTGAGATTCTGGCTTGATCTCCTGTCATGTGCCTAGAATCTCCACTATAAATTATCCACATGTCATATTCAATCATTCCTGTGAGTGCTGAGTAGTGTAGATGACTGGTCTTTTCACTCATGACTTCAGTTGACTAGTGACTGGTCATGCCTTGATCCAAAACTTCAATTTTTTTTTTGAGAGTGCCAAGATATGCGCTGGACTAAAGAACACTTGAGTACCTTATTCTTGAGATAAATGTTCCATCACAAGGTGTTGGATCGGGGTTTAGGGTTTCTGCAACTGCACCTGCTAGTGACCCTAGAAACAATGTCTTGGAAGCTTCTTCTGCTAGTAACCCTAGCGACAGTTCCTCAACGATCTTATTATCCTAATGGTTATGCTTCCATCTAGTGGTTAGACTAAATGAAGGAGGTCTGGGCCCATAACCTGTTATAATGTGCTCGTTTTACCATAGACAATATCACTATTGTCACCCAACCATAGGCTGAAGCCACAGTTCAAGCACCTTGACCTTGAAAGAGAGAAGAATATTGGTAGCAATCCAATAGCCAAGAAAGGATAATGCACCAAGAAAGAAGTAACCAAAGTTGATCGGAGAGTCCAACCCAAAACTGGCAAACACCTTCTCCAGGACTTGTGCACAAGACTGCGAGACTGCAGTGTGCACAAGTGACTTGTTGTAATTCTAAGAAGTGTGTCAAATGAAAGACTCACGCCCTATATTTATAGTAATATTAGAAGACTACTTGGGCCGACTTCTCATTCTGGGTAATAATTAATTCATATTGATTATCTCTCTTAGTCGACATCTCTTCTAGGGTTACGTTCACTTATTTTCTTTCTTCCAGAATATTCTAATCTTGTCAAAAGGTCATAATGGAGGTTCATACCTCCTGAAGCTACCATAATATCAATAGTATCGACAACCAAAATTTTTGGACGTGGAAGAGTTCGACTGGTACTGCAATATGGGAAGATTAGAACCCTTCCATATGTGCTACACATTCCTGGTTTGGAAATAAATCTAACATCTATCAGTAAGATGAGTGATCCAGGAGTGCACACTCTATTTCAGAAGGATTCGTGTTGTTAGCAACATTTCTTGTCTTCGGTATCGAAGGACACAGGTCTGCAGGTTGCCCGAGGAGCGCCCAAGCGCAGCGCATAAAAGAAGTCATTTTCGGACTTAAAATAAAGAGAGCGGGCATTTCATTCTTCAACGGAAAGGATCTAGTGACACAGAAGAACAATGGTTGATGGGAAATCGAAGATTGACCGAGTCGCGCCAAGTATAGCACAAAAATGTTTTCAAGGGGCGACAATCATGATCAGTATAGGCGCAACAGTTGTTTCATGAGTTCGGGGTTCATGATTTTAAAGGGCAGACCATATCCCTTTGGTTGCGTGAGATTCTGAGTTATGAAAAGCGATTGGAGAAAGTCAACCGTCGCTGACCATCGCGTCTCGAGACTTCGCGAAGGGAGGATGACGAAGTCTGATACTCTGACTTGTGAGGTCATGAATAGCGAGAGGCGCGAGTACTTGGGCCCTAGCCAATGGTTACATATGAATAATGTTGACCAAAGAGGGAGTCCTATTCGTATCGCCATCTCGGGAAGCGGGAGTTGAAGAAACAGAACCAAAGGTCCCCGACTCATGAGTCGCGAAATGAAAAGCGCCCAAAGGTGGGCCCACATTATCGAAGAGAAGTCTCAGCTTTTCATCTAAAAATGACACCTAGCGCGTGATTAGGGTCCCCGCCTTCTCTCCCATCATGATTTCGAAGCTCAAGAAGCAGTTCCCTCATATCCCCGATGTGTGAAGTAGCGAGAGTATTCAGGACCTGGGGCCCACCGTAGCGTCGGATTAGTTTAGAGCCATTGGATTTGAAGGACGCGTGGCACCAGATCGAGTCGTCTCGGCATATTGCTCATCACGATTTCGAGGAGCAAGGATCAGCCCCTACATACTCGCGAACGCCGAAAAAGCGCCATGGGAGTAGGCACGTGGTCAAAGCCCGTGGGCACTTGGAAAAGGGGGGAGCTGCGTAAAGGAAGCCGAAGCGCCGAATTCAGTCACAGAGAGGCCTGTCACGACCTCCAGTTGCCATCGGACCTGACCTCAATCCTGGTCCTCGCCTAGAGGGTGGTTGAAACCTCTCTTCGTTAATTAATTGTGAAATATGGAGGGTCTGGTAAGCGGTCCACTTGAGAGGGTCCTGTGTACCCTTTCTTGCAGAAAATCCATCCAGAGTCCTCGACTAGCCGAAGGAGGTCTGGACATGCTAAAACAACATTTACTGGCTCAACTACTCCTCTTGCAGGAGCCATGCGTAGTTAAGGTGGTGTCTGACAGAGAAATCCCATCCGAATTTGGCTGAAGGGACACAGAACCTTGGGTGACGAGCACGCCTCTGTTAGGCGAATTTTCCTGATATATAAACTCAGTCTTTGTATTTTGTAAGGTATCGATGGTTGAGCAGAGCTCTCGATGGTAAAGTTTTAATGAAGCACTGTTATTCTGGTTATGTATGAGCTTTGGAGACTTCTTTCCTTATGAATGCCAGTTTCTTCCATGTCTTTGTTTACACTGTGTTAGAGTAGCTCGGAATTGGAGGATCTAGTCGAGTTGTAGCTATTATAGGATGATGTTGTAATGGATCACTGTAATAGTTACGGAGCCTCTAATCGGTTCCTGTGATTTCTTTAACGCTAAATGACTTGGAATTCGAGGGTCCAGTCAAGTCTTCTATTTAGTTTCTTGAAGCCCCGAACTAGGAGGATCCTACGTTTAGAGTTTTTCCCCTACAAGCCACTGCAAGCTTGTTGCCCTGAGCTGTTTGTTCATTTTCTCCTAAGTCTTCCACCTTCTCATCTTTTAATCAACCCACTGGCTGAAGTTAGGATTCTAGACCTCCTTTGTTCTTTACATATCAGACTCAGTCCCTGAGTTAGAGTGATACCTCCTCGAGCCATTATCTCCATTTGATCACCCCTTATAAACACTTGTGACATTAAACTTATGGGTGTCGGGCTCTGCTCCTGCAAGCAATCCAGGAGTGACTTCCGACGCTAACATTTCTGGCACCGTTGCCAGGGACGGAATTGAATATTTTCCCTGGGTAGAATGACATTGAGCCTCTGAATCCGAAGGTGCATCGGATTATCAGAGCCTTTCAAGAATGCTAATTTGCATCTGGCGACTCCATTGTGACGACTCTGGTGGGGAGAACCTGCTCTGTTAATTGTGGCTTTCAGAGGCAGGCATACGCGGTCACATCCACAGCTGCCTCTATCTACTCCTGAAGCAAATCTAGAGGTGGTGCTCAGAAAGGGAAAGGCTTCTGAAGGAGAAGCTTCCATCGCCTAACCAGGTAATCCACTATCCCCTTCTGTAGAAACTCCATTTCCTTCTCCTCAGCTTCCCAACAGACTGTTTTCTGAAGTTTCCCGCCTCCTAAATTTTGGGAGTGTTCCTTCTGAGTTTTCCCCTCCTGATCTGGGATTGGAGGGAGAAATCCTTGTCACTCCCCTCACCTTTGAAGCTGTTTATCGGCAAAGACCCGTGACTGCAGTGGATTTTCCCACTCCTGCACGAAGAAAATCTCCTGCTGACCTGAGTTCGTTAGCCTCCGCCTTAAATCCTCTCTTGTTCTCCACTCCACTCCGAGACTCATTCCCAGTAGCCCCTTCGCGAGCTCCTTCTCCTCCAATCTCTCCTTCACCTAATATTCCTATGGCTGGTGCTAATCCCCCTCCGAATAGAATGGACGCCATAGTCACTACCAGATATGCTCCCTTAGTCCTACCTCATCCTGTGAATCCTCTTCCTGCTGGGGATTACTTGAAATATATGCCCAAGTTCACTGGGGAAGGAGACGTAACTGCCGAAGAGCAYCTGGCTGATTTCTACAGTTATGAAGACAACCTCAACATTGAAAATGAATATGTCTGGATGAGAGTCTTCGTCTAGAGCGTGGATGGCGAGGTGAGGAAATGGTTTAGAGGATTGWCCCCCGGATCTATTGCTGGAATTGAAGCCCTGGATAGTGTTTTCCTGAGGCAGTGGGGAGATAGGAAGGATTTCATGTATTAAATGACAAAGTTTGGGTCTCTAAAGAAAATGGAAGGAGAGTTTGTCTCTGACTTCTCCAAAAGATTTAATAAAATGTATAATAAGATTCCTGCAGAGATAAATCCCTCAGAAGCCTCTGCCCAAATTTCCTATGCGGGTACGTTTGACCCTGATTTCTATCTTTTGTTGAGAGAAAGAAGAGCCACCTCCTTAGCCCAAATGCAAGACGTGGCCATAGAGGTGGAATCCAATGTATTAGCAGCTGACAGATTGAGGAACAAGGCCGACGCGGACATAAGAAAAGGGAGGTCAGAAGCCTCAACTTCTGGCCCATTAGTGTCCCACCCTCAAGTGGATGAGCTGACTAAGATGGTGAAGTATTTGTCCACAGAGATGGAGAGAATGAGGGCGGAAGGGAGGCAAGAATATAAAGGCCCTCAGATCATCAAAAATAAAGGAGGTTTTAGGAGGCCAAACAATTTTACTCCCACGAATGTGCAGAGAGAGAGGGGAAGAGATAGAGAAGACCAGAAAATTTAGGCCCCTTTCCAAAACAATTTTGTGACTGAGGGGGGAGAAGAGAAGACAGATGAGCTCGATCTTGAAATCCATTGCTTTGGAGATACTCCTCCTTTTCCTCATCTCACTCAATCTGCATACAAGGAATCTCTCATGGACAATCAGCTAAATGAGCTGAGAAAGGGAGACAAGGCTAGCAACGACCGAGGTAGGTACAACCTGAGGTCTGACAAAAAGACCGCAACACCTAATTTTCCTAAGCAGTCCACTAGAACAGATAGACCGGCTAATGAAGTAGCAGATGGTCACAAAGGTAAGAAAGCTCAACCCCCCTCTCCCATTTTCCACATTCATGTCCCTAAAATAAAAGAGATTCCAAAGCTTACATCCTCTTTTAATTTTGAGCATGAGATTCAAAAGATCAGAATCCCTGTGCCCCTCACTGAGCTAATTAAATATGGAGAATTAAAAAAATGTTTCTCTAAGATTTTACAGTCTGAAGCCTCATGCCTTCCCACAGACTCCATAAACCTCCAAGATGAAAATCCAACATTTGTCCTAGGTCCCATGGTAGAAGATAGAGATGACTCATCCCCTCCCTTATACACCTCCTTGAACATACATGAAAAAGTGCTACACAACTGCTTGATGGATTTAGGGGCCTACCACAACCTCATGCCCAAGACTGTCATGGAAGAGTTAGGACTAGAAGTCACCCGAGCCTATCATGACCTCTATTCCTTTGACTCCAGGAGAGTTCAGTGTCTTGGATTTATTAAGGACCTGGTTGTTACCTTGTTTCAACTGCCCATGAAGAGTGTGGTCATGGATATTGTAGTAGCTGATGTCCCCCCCAAGTTCGGTATGTTATTATCAAGATCTTGGATAAAAAGACTGGGGGGAACCTTGCATATGGAACTCACATATGCTACTATCCTAGTGTTTGGAGGAGAGCATAGAAGGCTATATAGGGAAGCTCAATTGGCCTATATAATCAGTGATGAATCCAACCCAACCAACCATCCCATCTTTGCCTTAGATACTGATTTAGGATCCAGTGTGCTACAACTCACCAATGCCCTCGAGCCTCCTGTCAAACTCAGAAAGAAGCCCACCAGTTCCCCCAAACTTCCTCCCTCCATCACCCCCGTCTGGAAGCTGTTCTTTGATGGAGCCTCTTCCAGGGAAGGCGCTGGAGCTGGGGTGGTTTTTGTGTCACCTGCTCAAAAAACCATATCTCTGTCATACAAATTAGAATTTGAAACTACTAACAATGTGGTAGAGTATGAGACTCTTGTTCTGGGATTAAGAGCCGCATGGGAAATGGGAATACGAGAGGTAGCAGTGTTCGGAGATGCAGAGTTGGTGGTCTAGCAAATCATAAACGCTTATCAGACTAAGCATCCTCAACTCAGAAGCTACAAAAATGAGGTGTGGGACCTTGTTGACAATTTCTTCTCGGCGTTTAACATTTATTTCATCCCAAGAGAGACGAACACAATGGCAGATTCCTTGGCTTCATCAGCAAGTAATTTCAAAATACCCTTGCCCCCTAAAATTAGATATGATGTGGAAGTGAAATACAGGCCCTCCATACCCGACAATGTCAAACATTGGAAAGTGTTTGAGGATGACCTTGAGATCAAGAATTTCCTGGAGACTGTCGAAGAATTTTCAGAGATTCATATCGACCAAGACTTCATCTTTGAAGAAAAGCTTGATGGGGGTAATTTTATGAATAAGATTGCAGAGCGTGACATTGTACAGCTGCCCAACAATCATATACCAAGGGGACTGGTTCCTTTGGAAAGGCTCTTTGATGGAAATGATGTATCATTAAAGGGAGAAGTCACGGAGGATGACACTGGTACTATTCAGTGCAACATTAGGACCAAGAACTAGCCCAAGCTTATCAAATTGTCAAGAAGTCTGACAGAGGAGCAGAGGTCCGAATACATTGGAATTTTGAGGGAATTTGTTGATGTGTTTGCCTGGACCTACGAAGACCTCAAGACCTATGACACCTTTGTCATCGAGCATAAAATTACATTAAAGGTGGAGGCCAAGCCATTCAGGCAGAAGCTGAGACAGATTAATCCCATGTTGCTGCCTATCATGGAGAGGGAAGTGAAGAAGCTGCTTCAAGTGAAAATCATCGTTCCACTGAGATATTCAGAGTGGGTGGCCAACTTGGTGCCAGTAAGGAAAAAGAACGGAGAGATCCGACTCTGTGTAGACTTCAGAAACCTGAACAGGAGCTCACAGAAGGACAACTACCCCTTGCCGAAGATGGAACATATACTGCAAAGGGTGACAAGAGCTTCCAGGATGTCCATGATTGATGGTTTCTCTGACTACAATTAGGTCTCTGTTCTGCCTGAAGAAAGGGAAAATACAACATTCACCACTCCATGGGGCACATTCATGTATGCCAAGATGCCATTTGGACTAATGAATGGATGGGCGACGTTCCAACGTGCCATGGACATAGCTTTCGTTGGGGAAAAGGATAAATTCATGGTCATTTATCTGGATGACATCACAGTATTTTCAAAATCTGATAAAGAGCATTGTTTCCATCTCAGGAAAGTTTTCTTGAAATGTATAAAGTTTGGCATTTCATTAAACCCCAAGAAATCTCTATTTTCCATGCTGGAGGGAAAGTTGCTAGGCCACATAGTATCGGCAGAAGGAGTCAGAATTGATCCCAACAGAGTTGAGGTGATACAAGACTTGTCAATCCCGAGGTCTAGGAAGGAGGTCCAATCTTTCCTCGGTAAAATTAATTTTCTAAGGAGGTTTGTGCCTAACTTTGCTGAGGAGGTAAAGCTTATAACAACCATGTTAAAGAAAGAAAATGAAGTAAGGTGGACCCCTCAATCGCAACATTCCTTTGAACAAATCAGGAAGGCCCTGACTAAAGCTCCTGTGCTTATTAGTCCCGACTACTCAAAGGATTTCCTTATCTTCTCCTTTGCCTCACCTGACACAGTGGCTATTGTTCTATTACAGACAAACAACATTGGGCTAGAGTAGCCTATTGCTTATTTCAACCGAGCATTGAGGGATGTCGAAGTCAGGTATGACACTATGGAAAAGCAAGTTTATGCGTTAGTAAAATCTCTCAAATATTTTAGAACCTACATCATATAGTAAAAAATCGTCGTTTATGTCCCCTCGGCTGCTATTAAAGACATTCTTATTCATTCTGACATAGACGAGAGGAGGAGTAAATGGATAGCCAAAATCCTGGAATTTGACCTGGAATTAAGGCCCACCAAATTGATCAAAGGGCAAGGTTTGGCCAAGCTGTTAGCTGAAGCAAACTGCCAAGATTTGGGGATAAGTTTCATAAGCGAATGCTCAAAAATTCCACAAGGTCAGCTGTCCGAAATGGACCCTCAGAAAGAACCCTCATTAGTTGGATGTCCTTGGTATAAGGATGTCATATACTTTCTGCAGGAGCTGTGGCCTCTAGACGGTCAGCAAAGAAGAGCTCTAAAGCTCAAGGTAGTCAGATACTGCCTGATTAATCAAATTTTATACAGGAAAGACCCCCTGGGGGTGCTTTTAAAATGCATGAGTCCACCAGAGGCTGAGATGATCGTGGATGAATTTCACAGTGGCCTGTGTGGAGGGCACCATTCTTGGAGAGCCACAGCCCACAAAATCCTCAGGGCTGGATACTACTGGCCTACCATGTTCACTGATGTCTGCAAAGGGGTCAGAGCCCGCATCAAGTGTCAAAAATTTGCAGGAAAGCAGCAGCTCAAGTCTCTTCCGTTAAATCTGGTGGTGGTTTCAGGGCCTTTCCAGCAGTGGGGCCTAGATTTCATTGAAGAAATTTACCCTGCCTCTAGTGGGAAACACAGGTGGATCCTGACTGTTACAGATTTCTTTACTAAGTGGATTGAAGCTATCCCCACCAGGAGCACTTCCCACAAGGTAATCATTGGGTTCTTGGAGGACCTCATCACAAGGTTCGACTGCCCAAGTAAGATTGTCACTGATAACGCAACCTCTTTCGGGTCTGAGCTGTTAGCCAAGTTGTGTGAGCAGTTCAGGATCAAATTGATTCACTCCACCCCATATTATCCATAGGGCAATGGTTTAGCAGAGTCCTCCAACAAAAGTCTAATAAGGATCATCAAAATATTGTTGGAAGACAACAAAAGGGCTTGGAACTCGAAGCTGAAATTCGCTCTATGGGATGATCGGGTGACCACGAAGAGATCTATAGGCACCTCTCCTTTCTATTTGGTGTATGGAGCGGAAGCTGTTTTCCCTTCTCAGCTGGCCATTCCCGTAGAGAAATTATTCCAGGACTATCAAGAAGAGCCAAATGACATGATTAGAAGAATTCATCAACTGGTGGAAGTCCAGCAGGTCAGGGAACAGGTGATGGAAAGAATTTAGGATCATCAGTAGAGGATCAAGCAGGTTTTCGATAAGAAGGCCAAGAAGGAGCGATTCCAGTTAGGAGACCTGGTGCTGAAGTGGGACTCTCCTAAGCAAGACAATGACAAGCATGAAAAATTTGAATCCCTGTGGATTGGGCCTTTCAGAATCTCCGAGACTTTCTCAAATAACACGTACAGGTTGCAAGGTTTAGAAGGTGAAGAATTTTTCAGCAGCCCAGTGAATGGGTATTTCCTGAAGAAATGTTTTGTTTGAGTCTCAGATGGCTCTTTTGTTTGTAAATATGGTCCTTTTTGTTTCTTAGTTCGTTTTCGTTTTTATTTTTGCGGCCTAATAATGACTTCATAGCCCAACAGAAAGGCGACTGGAGCTGCAGAAGGAGTTCTTAGAGCATCACAGGGATGACTCTATCCCCCATGGAGCCTAATGTTAGAAACATTTCTTGTCTTTAGCATCGGAAGACACAGGTCTGCAGGTTGCCCGAGGAGCACCCAAGCGCAACGCATAAAATAATTCCTTTTCGGACTTAAAATCAAGTGAGCGAGAATTTCATTCTTTAGCGGAAAGGATCTGGCGACAGAGCAGAACAGTGGTTGATGGGAAATCGCAGATTGACCGAGTTGCGCCAAGTATAGCACAAAAATATTTTCAAGGGGCAACAATCGCGATAAGTATAGGCACAGTAGTTATTTTGCAAGCTCGGGGTTCGTGAGTTTAAAGGGCGGACCATATCCCTTTGGTTGCGCGAGATTTCGAGTTATGAAAAGCGACCGGAGAAAGTCAACCATCGCTGACCATCGCATCTCGGAACTTCGTGAATGGAAGATGTCGAATTCTGATACTCCAAATCGCGAGGTCACGAATAGAGAGAGGCGCGAGTACTTGGGCCCTAGCCAATGGTTACATATGGAGAACACTGCCCAAAGAGGGAGTCCTATCCGTATCGCCATCTCGGGAAGCAGGAGTTGAAGAAAAGGAACCAAAGGTCCCCGGCTCGCGAGTCGTGAAATGAAAAGCGTCCAAAGGTGGGCCCGCATTATCGAAGAGCAGTCTAAGTTGTCCATCTAAAAATGACACCTAGCGCGTTATTAGGGTCCCCACCTTCTCGCCCATCGCGATTTCGAAGCTCAAGAAGCAGTTCCCTCATATCTCTGATGCGTGAAGTAGCGATAGTATTCAAGACTTGGGGCCCACCGCAGCGTCGGATGAGTTTAGAGCCATCGAATTTGAAGGATGAGTGGCACCAGATTGAGCTGTCTCGGCATATCGCTCATCGCAATTTCGAGGAGCAAGGAGCAGCCCCTACATACTCGCGAACACCGAAAAAGCGCCATGGGACTAGGCACATGGTCACAGCCCATGGGCACTTGGAAAAGGGGGGAGCTGCGTAAAGGAATATGAAGCGTCGAATTCAATCACAGAGAGGCCCGTCATGACCTCCAGTTGCCATTGGACCCGACCTCAATCTTAGTCCTTGCGTGGAGTAAATGAAAGAAATAAGGGGTGGTTGAAACCTCTCTTCATTCATTAATTGTGAAATATGGAGGGTCTGGTAAGCGGTCCACTCGAGAGGGTCCTGTGTACCCTTTCTTGCAGAAAATCCATGCCGAGTCCTCGACTAGCCGGAGGAGGTATGCACACGCTAAAACAACATTTACTGGTTCAACTACTCCTTCTGCAGGAGCCATGCATAGTTAAGGTGGCGTCTGACAGAGAAATCCCATCCGAATTTGGCTGAAGGGACACAGAACCTTGGGTGACGAGCACGCCTCTGTTAGGAAAATTTTCCTGAATATATAAACTCAGTCTTTGTATTTTGTAAGGTATCGATGGTTGAGCAAAGCTCCCGGTTGTAAATTTTTAATGAAGCACTGTTATTCTGGTTATGTATGAGCTTTGGAGACTTCTTGCCTTATGAATGCCAGTTTCTTCCATGTTTTTGTTTACACTGTGTTAGAGTAGCTCGGAATTGGAGGATCCATTCGAGTTGTAGCTATTATAGGATGATGTTGTAATGGATCACTGTAATAGTTACAGAGCCTCTAATCGGTTCCTTTGATTTCTTTAACGCTGAATGACTTGGAATTGGAGGGTCCAGTCAAGTCTTCTATTCAGTTTCTTGAAGCCCCAAATCAGGAGGATCCTGCGTTCAGAGTTTTTCCCCTACAAACCACTGCAAGCCTGTTTCCCTGAGATGTTTGTTCATTTTCTCCTAAGTCTTCCACATTCTCATCTTTTAATCAACCCACTGGCTGAAGTTAGGATTCCAAACCTCCTTTGTTCTTTACGTATTAGACTCAGTCCCTAAGTTAGAGTGATACCTCCTTGAGCCATTATCTCCATTTGATCACCCCTTATAAACACTCGTGATATTAAATTGATGGGTGTCAGGCTCTGCTCCTGCAAGCAATCCAGGAGTGACTTCTGACGCTAACACGTACAATATGGCTAGAGGTGATATGGTATTGATGAAAGGAGTTCGTATTGACACCCTATACAAGTTTCTAGGGAGTGTCGACTTGAATGGATACAACAATATTGTTGTTCTTGACTTCAAATCGACTTGACTCTAAGCAGGCCAAGTCGATTCAAACACACTTGACAAGTCATCATAAAGTTGACTTTACCATTCTATGGCATGAGAGGATGGGAAACATTGGATAAAAAGGACATCTTTCTATGCATAATAATGGTATGGTCAAAGAATTTCCTGAATGTAATTTAGAACTCGACTTTTGTGAGCATTGTATATATGGAAAACAAAGTCAGGGGAGGTTTCCATTTGGAGCGACAAGAGAAAATGGGATTCTAGAGTTGGTTCATAGTGATGTGTTTGACCCTGTTACAGTGCTTTCACTTGGTGAATCCTTGCATTATGTCTCCTTCATAGATGATCTTTCTAGGAAGACATGGATATATTTCCTGAGGAAGAAATCATAGTTTTTCAAAAAATTCAAAGAGTTTAAATCTCTTGTAGAAAACCATACATATAAGAATATTAAGGTGCTGAGAACTGACAATGGTGGTGAATTCCAAGGAAAATAATTTTATCACTTTTGCAAGTAGTGTGGCATAGAACTCCAAAATATCGCACCATATGCCCCAAAAAAAATGGATTTGTCGATAGAATGAATAGAATGTTGATGGACAAGGAAAGGAGCATGCTCATTGGTGTTGGGCTCGCACAAGAATTTTGGGTGGAGGCAGACAACACTTAAGATATATATTGAATATGTATCCTTTGTTAGTGCTAGTTGACATAACTCCAAATGAGGTATGGTTGGGTAAGAATCCTTCAGTTTCACATCTCAAAGTATTTGGATGTGAATAATTTCTGCATGTTCCCAAGGAAAAGAGGAGCAAGTTGGAAAATAAGGAAGTCAAATGTATTTTCATTGGATACAAAGAAGGAATGAAATGATATAAGATTTAGGGACATAGAAGAGGAAATATACATGAAACAACCTGAAGGATTTTTAGTAAAGGGAAAGAAATATTCAGTGTGCAAATTGAAAAGATCCCTTTATGGTCTAAAGAAATCACCATGGATGTGGTATCAAAAGTTAAACACATACATCCTTATTTGGGGGTTTGTGAGAAAAAAAGTTGATCACTGCATATATTGTAAATAAGAAGGTGAGAATTTAATATATATAGCTTTGTATGTTGATGACATGTTGTTGATTGGAAACAAAATGGATAGAAAAAAGGAGGTGAATAAGAAACTATCCTCCAAGTTCGACATGAAGGATATCGGTGTAGTTAACTTCATTCTCGGAATGGATATTAAGACAGATCGAGAAATTAGAAAAATATGCTTGAACCAAACGAAGTATATTGAAAGAGTTTTAAAATTTTTCAACATGCAGGATTGAAAACAGGTGAAGGTGCCAATTTATGTGGGAGAAAGTCTAGTTGTTGAATAGTGTCCAAAGACACATGAAGAAATAGAGGACATGGAACATGTTCCATATGCAAGTGTTGTTGGTATTCTAATGTATGCGATGGTCTTCACTTGACCAAACATTTCTCATGTAGTGGGATTATTTAGAAGATACATGTCGACACCTGGGAAGGAGCACTTGACAACAATCAAGAGAGTATTCATGTATTTGTGTGGCTCAAAAGACTATGTTATATTCTACCAAGGATAACATGGAGGTGACAATGAATTAAATGTACATGGATTTGTCGACATCGAATGAGATGGAGATATGGATCGTCCGAGGTCAATGAGTGGATATATCTTCAAGATGTTTAGTGGAGCAATCAACTGGATGAGTAAGTGACATGTGGTCGTATCCTTGTCAAAAAAAAAATATGAATACATGGAATCAACTCATGGAAGCAAAGAAGTAGTATGGTTGCAAAGGATATGTTCAGGAATCAAGTTTTAGCAAAGAGCTATGAAGATAAGTTGCGACAACCAAAGTGCAATATTTTGGCAAAGAAACCAACTTATCATTTGAAGACTAAGCACATTTATGTAGAATACCATTTATGAGAGACATGGTGGAAAGAAACAAGGTGTTGTTGGAGAAAGTGGACATGTTAGAAAACATAGCACAATTGTTGACCAAGTCTGTGAGTTCTATGAAGTTCTCTTGGTGTAGAGAGGAAATGGGAATTGTTTCCCTGGGTTTGTGAACCAAATTTCAAAGTTCTCTTAGTTTCAAAAAAGAAGAAAAAAATTGGTATAATGTTGGGTTGTTATATTATTTTCATTCAAATTCGAGGTGGATCAACTAAGAGTCGAAGTTGAATGTCAAGGTGTTTTACCGAGTAAAGATGAAGTCGAGTTGGATCGGAAACAATTCAAAGGTCCAGGTTATTCAACTGGGTAAAGTTGAAGTCGAAGGTTGAGGTGGTTTGACATGGTGAATAAATCGACGAAAATTCAAATAGGTCAACCAAAAAGAGGTTGACACACGAGTGTGTGCTGACTAACTGAAGACTGAATGAAGGTCAACTTGTATTCGACGTTAATCCAACTTGGTAGTTGACTGTAATAGAATCCCGAGATTCAAGGGATTTTTAGCCAATGATATGCGTGGATCTGTAACCATTTTTGGGTGCCTTTTCTTTAGAGTTTTTCCTATTGTAATCCCTATAGAGAAGGCATTTTGTAAGGATGTAAAGGTTGATCAACGAATGAATCAATAATCATATAGTTTGTTGGTCATGTAGATGTAAGCCGAGTTGGCTATAGGGTTGTTCTTGTGTAATAAAGAGGGTATGATGTCTATTTTGTCTTAGGTGTGGAGCAAAGTTAGACATGTAACCTTTTATTCTGAATGAATAATACAAGAAGGAGCATAACACTCAAGGAATGTTGGTTTTCCTGGTTTGGGTTTCCATGGTAAAATATCTATGTGTTGTGTGGTTGTTCTGTCATTTAATTTCTTGATTAAATCTTTCTTCCTCTCTTCCACTAGTTTTAGAATGGAAGTGTGTCTTATATCCTAACAAAAATGAACTTCCACTTGGTTGAATAATACCCAAATCCAACATGTCTTGTACTATTTCTTAATATACCATTTTTATTGATGATGATATTTGTAAGCCCTTTCATTAGGAGAAGTACTTCTTGGTATTATCTTTATTTGATGTTTGTGATCTCTAGATGGAGGTAGACATTTAGGAATTTATTGGAAGAAGCTATAATTATTTTCCAATATGCATCTTAATTCCTATAGAATATTTCCATCTTCCTACTTAACTTCCATAAAATAAATTTTAACCAAAAATCCCTTGCTACTCTTTTTATGAGATTTTCCATTCTATGAGAGTTGATGACTTGAGAAGGTCTAGATTTTAACCCTTTCAGTTCATATTGAATTCCTTCCAATCCAAATCTCATCAATAATTGATTATAGTTTGTATAAATTGTACCCAATGTTTTCAACCATTGAATCCGTAGAACAACATCTACGCCTTCAATGGGAATGAAAAACATTGGTATTTACAAATTATATTCTCCCATACTTAGTTTAATGTTGTGTCATTTTCCCACACAATCAATACTTCCACCATTAGCAACCTAAACTTGAAAATTTATCACTAGATATACAATACAATTGAGGTGCTCTGCTAATATTTTATCAATGAAGTTATGGGTACTACCTGAGTTGATGAGAAATATAAAATTTCCATATTAATGTAACCTACAATCTTTAGGGTTTTAGGTGTTGAAAAACTTTCCAATGCATGAACGAATATTTCACACTTATCTAAATCAATGTTGTGCACAATTTATGCCTCTATTTCCTTCTCTTTTAAGTTGACAATTTATTTCTCATTTCTTTATGTAGATGCTTCTATTTCCTCTTTATCATTATTTTCCAAGGTGAACAATTTTGTTTATTGAAATTTATTCCCTTTTGACCATTTTTTGTTACAACCAAATCATAGTCATTTTTCTCTTGTTTATTTTATTTCCTATTGTGGTATTTGAGTAGGTTGAGGTATGGTTGTCTTATAAACCCCCAAAAAATCTCTGCTTCTTATGTATGCTACAATGGTAGACTTGTGTGTAGCCTTATTCTTGGCTTGAATAATATGAGAAAATTGTATAACCTCCATATTATTTTTAGGATGTTTTAGGAAAATCACATGTTTAATGTCTTATTTTAATTCTCTTGCTTTCAACAAATGTTCATCACTTATGTTATCCACCCTTGTGGCCAATACCACAAATCGTAAATTATAATCTTCAATATCAACTAAGTTCTTGACTCTTTTCATTTGACTAAATTAGTCTTGTTCCCAAACTTTCCCATATTTTTCCTCTAAGTCTCTTGTAAATAAACCCCAAGTACAATGATAAGAAGGGGGATTCCTTTTAACTAACCATTGATACCATTTATATGGTTTTATCTCAATGTTTAAAGTTTTTATGTGAATCCTTTGCTTATCATACATAATATTATGCAGTTCAAAATATTTCTCTATTTGGTTCACCCAGGTAAAAACGTTTGTTCCATCAAAATTCATTAATTCAACCTTGGGAAGGTTCACTCCTTTTGGAGGCCATCCATAAGTAAGTCCATTATTGGAGTTAAATCACCCTAGACAATTATTATTATCGAAAATTTATTCAACGTGAATACTACATTTATTTTCATGAGTCCCGTCAGACACCTTATCAATTTCAGGGAACCTTGCATTTAAGGATTCCATAATATTTTGTTCCATTTGTTCCATATTTCCATCCATTTTATGTTATAATTGTTCCATCATTATTTTCATATGTTCCTTATTTTCATCCATCTTCCTTTCCATCAATTCCTTATTTATCTCCATATTTGTTTCCATTTATGTTTGAGTATTCATCAAATCAACCTTTTTCATTGACCTATCATTCAATTTGTCGATTTGACTGTTCAATTTGGATATTTGGTTTCATATATTGTCATTTATTTTCATGAATCATGGAGGATATTTGTGGAGGTTTAATTGGGTAATATTTTTTTGGATCTTTCTTTGGAGCCATGGAAAAAAGTTACTAGGTCATAAGGACAAGAGAGTTTTAGGTGCTATAGCTCTTCGATATACATGCAGGGTCCAACAATATTGCTAAACCCAATATATTATTGCACTAACTAAGGAGGCTCAATCGTTCCCTTTGTTGTACTACTTGAATACCCAGGTACTAGAGAGTGTTCTACTCGATTGTTTTTCTCGATGTACTATAGAAACAAGATGGTTGAAGAAATTATCTAAGGCTAGTTTCAAGTATACCTAGGATAATTCTTATATACCCAAAGGTACGTGGAAGTGAGTTTCTATCTATAGGTACTATCCAATGCAATACTACTTGAAGTGGTACAAAAAATGATTACATGGGTTTCCAACCAGGTGAAAAAATGTGTTTTCAACCACATGAAACCATATGTATTTCCTACGTGTATTCTTTCCCAGCCACAAATTTTCCCAATTAATGATATATATTGTGTTATTTAAAGATGTTGGAACACAATTTTATCCCTCAAGGGACAACTCAATTGGAAAGTGTCGTGATATAAAGAGTTATGTTCGATGAGGTTTCGAGTTCAAGTCCCCTTGATTTACCCGTTCCTACGAAAGGGGCATATGTATGGCACTTGGATGTTATAGTGGTAGTGGTCAGAATCGAACTCCCGTCACACGAGTATGAGACCAACCTATTTTCTTATTCTACCAGCTATTAAAAAAATATGTTGGAACACGACTCTAAAAAAATATAAAAAATGAGCTTTCTAACCACAAAAAAGATCTTAAAATCACTAGAAAATAAATTTTTCAAAAACCCTAACTTCCAGAAGAAGTATTTCAAAAAATATAATGATTCAAAATATAAAACATTTTCCACATGTAATTGATTATGTCATCTTATGATTATAAAAATTTTCGAGTCTGAAACTTCAATGAAAAAATTACAATGGAAATGACAGGAGAACTGGTTTTAGGATTAGTCACAAACCTTGTCTTCCATGGAATATATCTCATAAAGTATAATGAACCAGAATAAAAAAATTTGACCACCTATACTATGACATTTTCCCTCAGTCGCCACAAAATTAGAATTTTTGAAACTTCGCAGGAAAAAAATTTATAGCGAAAATTCCAATATAACTTATTTAGAACTGATTTTTGAATGAGTCAAAAACCCTATCTTCCACAGAATATATATTTGAAAGTATAACTAACTAGAACTTGAAATTTTAAAAGATGTATCATGGTAGGTCTCCTAAATAACCTCCCACTATTTCTATTTGAAATGTCCCAGGATAAAATTATAGTGAAAATTCCAATATGACTCGCTTGAATTAGAAAAACGTTAGGATCAATGAGCCCCAAGGGTTAGCTCAAGTGGTTCTGATCCAAACGTGAATCTATCCGCAACAAAGGGGGTCACAAGTTTAAATATCTTGTTCCCCCTTGGGGTTAGGCCTTCCATATTTTGAAAATGCTCCAACTAATTTCCCATGTAGTTACATGCACATCAACTAAAATTAGATTGTGCATGCATGCACACTTCAGTGAACAGGATGTGTAACTGATGGATCACGTTGTAACAAGTTTTTTTAATTGTATACTTGATCCTATGTAACTAGCAGACCCGTATGGGTGTAGAGACACAATACAATGGAGTGTAGTGTGTATGTGAGGAGATGATGGTTGTATTCTCGTGTTGGCTATTGTAATTCTCCATTGAATAAAAAAATACTTATTATCATTTCCCCGTGGTTTTTTCCCATATTGGGTTTTCACGTAAATCACTGTGTTAAATTGTGTGATATTTTTTCTCGCTTTATTTCTTGTTTATGATCTTCTTATGATTTCTCTACCTAAAAAATGGTATCAGAGATAGTTAGTTGAGCGCAAAGTTTTAGGATCTGCAGAAGAAGCTGCTAGTCACTCAGGTCATTTCCATAAAGAGGACAATTAGTGTGCTTAAATGGGCAGGGGAAATATTGATACTATTCTTGAATAGGCTCTGTGGGTGGCACGATACCATTCATTTTCAAGTTTATCACACTCTACAACTCATGGAGAGAAAGTGATAAACGTGGAAGAGTATGCACAAGAAACAAGTTTCGGGGTTATCGCACTCTACAACTCATGGAGGGGGAGCGATACCCATGGAATGATCAATGTAAAACAATGTTGAACATAAGGTATATGCACAAAGTTCGAGAGAGGTATGAGAGTGGGCCTTTTTTGGTTTTATTATGCACAAAACATAAGGTAAATCCATAACGAACTTTTCTCATATATTATGCACAAAATCTTTTGAAAGCACATAATTTATTTTATTAAAGGATCACTTTTAAAAGTGAGGTGGATGTTTGTTTTAAGATTGGTTTTTAAGGTTTATATAAATATATTATATATATTTTGGGTTTAAACCATTTTAACTAATGTTTCTTGGGTTCAACCTTGAACTTTAAGATTGGTTTCTCCACATACTCTAAAGAGCTTGGCTTTATAAGTTGCAGTTTGGGTGGTTTTTTGTGTTAATGGGAAGATTGATACAAACGTGCCACCCAGGGCACGTCCATTCCCACAGGACCTTCTCTTCCTTCGGCTCGAAGAGCTAAAACGCTCCTCAAATCCCTTATTGGGACTTTCCAATACCCACATGACTCTCTTTATGATCTCCCTTGTCGTATCGGGAAATCAGACCTCACAAGATCGCGAGTCCTGAAAGCACAGGATCGTGTCTCACAAATCCCCGAATCCCGATGAATATTCACCCACGGTTTCCTTGCTCTTATCGGGAATTTCCCCATCAGGAAATCGACACTTGCACTGTCGTGATCCACTGTCCTCACGGATCCCCGATTCCCGATGGCTCAGTCAACGCCGACCTTATCCCACCTTATCGAGATTTTTTTCTATTGGGAAATCGGCACCTGCGGTGTTGTGAGAACCTACCTCCTCAATTCTTCGATTCCCGACAACAACTTGCCACCTGTGCTTTTCTCTGGCGCCTATGGCCCACACTCCTACAGTGATCGGGAAATTGTGTATCGTGATTCCTAGTTGCGTGAGTTCCCTGTCTTCGAAAACCCCGATTCCCCAATCCCCGATTCCTTGGGATCTCTTGCCACGTGTCCCTACTGTTGGATGGGTCAGATCCTATCGAGAAATCGCGGATCGCGATTCCTACATACGAGAGTTTCTTGCCTCTAGAAACTACGATGCCTCCAAACTCTGACTCTTCAGGATATTGTGCCACGCGTCCTCTCCGATGGACGGTTCCAAGCTCCCGTCGGGATATCGCGTATCGCAATTCCAACATGCAACGATTCCACACTCCTGGAATTCCCAATGAGTTAAATTCCGACTCCTGTCCTGATGTCTGACGCATGTCCTGCCGAGATCAACGGCTAGGATTCTTCGTCAGTATTTCAAGACTCACAAGGTCTCTATTGTCTTTCTCATCAAAACCCTGATGACTTTAATATCCCGATGAATCCTCCGGGACTCCTCCTCTTCTCGCTAGGACTTAAACCCTGCGCAACTTCTCGAGATCTAACGGTTGACTGGATTTCGTCGATCTTCTCTGTAATATCCTGACTGTCGATTTCTCCCTCCTTGAAGACTTCTTAGCACGAAAATATTTTGTGCAGCCTTTCGATAATTTCGAAGGCCTTTCTCCTCCTGATCTTTCTCCAGCTTCCACAATCCCTTAGGAAGAAGAGATATCTGTGCATGCACTTACAACTCTTACTTGATACGTTTCATGGCACATGAACCCAATGCTCTCCGTTGAAGATATCATGAAGGTGCTATACCTCCTGATATTTTCCACTCTGATTCTTTCAGAGGGACTTGCACGCACTTCTTGCGACATTCATTCAACAACTCACAAGTGTTGAATCCCTTCGACTCTGCACAACTCCTGGAGCAGCAGTCTTCGATTGTTTTCTTCTCAGATTCACAACTGAGACTTCCTCTTTAGCCTGTGCACTCCTTGCACAGCTTCAACAATCCAATCCACTTCTGGGTGAATGAGAACAAAATTTAAACTCCTTGAGTCTTCATCAACGCACTCCTTGCGGATGATTTTTGTTTGCACACCTTGCAGGAGTCTCCTGGCTCAGACAGAGAAAAAATTGAAACTCATTCCATCTCCCCTTCAGACTTCGGGTTGAGACATGAAATCACATGCACAACATATAAAAACAAATGCATGACAAGAAAGAAAACATTCATCAGCATAACATCAATACACAGAGAAAACAACACAAACCATGAGTTTGAATCAAAGCTTCCTTCTATTAATTCAAATGCCTGTACATGGGTGTTCTTCATACACTATTCTTTGCTTGCTCTTCTCTTCTCCTGAATGCTTCCACTATTATTCACTACTATGTTACAATGGTACAATGAGGGTGTCTATATCCGTTTTCCCTCTCGGACTCTAAACTATCAAATCTAGACTTAAAAATCCTACCTACCAGCATTAACTAGATTAAATGCCTCCTATCTACCAAAGGACGAGAGATTAAAGTCTCAAGGTCCAATACAATATACAATGCGCCTTCATAAATGGCTTCATTAAAGACTTGCACAACAATCCCAAAATATTTTCAAAAGTTTGGGTTGGTTTGTCCAGCTGATTTCCGCTTGATGTGCTGGCTCGCTTGATGAGTTGGCGATGCTCCTGCATCATAGTCCTCGGCTTGAAAACTTTCATGGGATCCTATCCATGAGCTCCTGCACGGTTTGTCCCTGTTTTTTTATCTCTTCTTCAGTCTCCCAGCTAGCATCTTCCACCGGGTGGTTCTTCCATTTGACCAGATATTCAAAGTATTGCTTCCGCCTGGTCTTTTTGCTCACTCTCTTGTCAAGTATACGCTCCATCTATGGCTTCTCTGTAATTGACATCTTCTTCTGCTACTAGACCTATAGTTGTTCATCACTTCCAGCTCCTACTTCCTTAGGCTTTTATGGATATAAGTCTAAGACATTGAATGTCAGAGATATTCCGATCTAACTTGGCAACTCAATTTCATAAGCGTTTTCTCCTAATTTCTTTAGGACTCTGCATGGCCCAATTTTCTTCATTTTCATCTTGTTGTATGTGTTGATACTGAGAGGGGGGTGAATCAGTATCAAGTACAATTTAAAACATTTTTCAACTTATACTTAAACCATTCAATTATATCCAATGAGAAATGAACAATAGTATAAGA
>JZKD02S1711307.1:497046-508546 GCA_000966675.3 Picea glauca
GAATTTTTGGTAGAAACTAGCCAGTCCATGAAAACTTCTCACCTCGAAAATATTTCTCGGTGATGGCCAATTTTTAATTACTTCCACTTTACTTGGATCCATCTTTAATTCATTCTCCGATATGACAAATCCCAAGTAAATGAGTTCTGTCTTCATGAATGAAGATTTCCTCATGTGATCAACATCTTCTCCTGCTGTAGCTTCTTCATTACTGCAACTAAATGCTTCAGATGTTCTGCTTTTGTTTTTCTGAAAATCAATATGTCATCCAGATAAACAATGACAAACTTCCCGATGAATTCCTTTAACACTTCATTCATTAACCTCATGAAGGTACTCGGTGCATTTGTCAAGTCAAACGACATGACTAGCCATTCATACAACCCTTCATTGGTTTTGAAGGTTGTCTTCCACTCATCGCCTTCCCTCATGCGAATCTGATGGTATCCGCTTTTCAAATCAACCTTTGAAAAAAATTTGGCTCCACTTAAACAGTCCATCAAGTCATCCATCCGTGGCAATGGAAACCTGTACCTGATGGTTATCTTGTTAATGGATCTGGAATCGGTGCACATTCTCCAACCTCCATCTTTCTTTGGACTCAATACCATTGGAATGACACATGGGCTTAAACTTTCCTTGATCATCCCTTTATCTAACAATTCCTGCACCTGCCTTTTGACTTCTTCATTTTCCTGCGGTGTTAGCCTGTATGCAGCTTTGTTTGGAAAACTGGCTCCTGGTATGAGGTCTATATGGTGACTTACGCTCCTCATCGGTGGCAACGAATGAGGTAGTTCGTCTACCACAATGTCAGTGAAATCTTCTAGCAGTTCTTGAATTTCTTCCGACAAATCATCCACTCTTGTGCTGGTCAAAATGATTTTTGGTTTCCTGACCACAAAGAATTGTGGATCTTCCTTCTTCTTTTCTTCCGCCAGAGGTTCCTTCCCACTCATGAGAAGTACAGTATTTCTCGATTCTGGTTTTACTTCTTTATCTTTAATTGGAAGTAGCATATGTGTTCTTCCATTCTTCTCCAAAGTATACGTATTCATCTTCCCATCATGAATTACATTCCTGTCATATTGCCATGGTCTTCCTAGCAATAAATTACATACATCCATAGGAATAACATCACAGAGTATTTTATCATTGTATCCTCCTATCTTGATGTCAACTAAGCATTGTTTGGTGACACTTATCTGATGTCCCTTCTGTAGCCATGAGACTTTGTATGGACTCGGGTGATCAGTCGTCTCCAACTCCAGCTTTTCTACCATCTCGGTTGAAACGAGATTATCTATGCTACCGCTATCCACAATAACCTTGCATTTCATGTCTTTGGTCTTGCATGTGGTTCTGAAAAGTCTATTTATTTGAGTTGTGTCCTCCACCTCTTTCTCGGGTGTTAAGAGAACCTTACGCATCATCAATGACCTTCCGTCTTCTGCGTCTTTTGCTTCAGCCTCTCACCTCTATGCCTCGGTGATGTGAGCTTCTCCTCCATCCTTCTTCCTATTTGGACATTCAACTGCCTTGTGTCCATTCTTTCCACACGTGAAGCATGTGATGACTCCACCTCTGCCTCTTCCTCTACCTCTAGGACGAGGAAATGTGTTATTATCAGTGTATCCTCTGCCCTGTTCTGTATGCTTCTTTCACTGTTCAACGTGCTGGCCTCGCTGTGAACTTCCACCTCTTTCTGTTCTAGTCTGAGGCTTCTTCCAGTCATCTTTGGATTTTTGGAACCTATCTTGGGCAACTGACTTACCTTTTGGCTGGCTCCTACCTTGGCCTCATTGTCCTGGCTTACGGCTCAGCTTCTCTTCAGCTTTCAACGCCATCTGATACGCATCCTCCACCGTTCTGATGGTCGTCATACTCATCTCGTCTTGGATATCATATCTCAAGCCATTCATATACCTGGAAACTTTTTCATCATCGCTCTCCCGATGATTTGATCTGATATTTAGCTTGTATACTCCTTCACTGTCATCAACTTCTGTCTCAGGTTCTGCATTCTCCTGAACAATGTGATTTGATAATCCCTTGGGATGAACTTTTCCTTCATCTTCACAATCATTCGATCCTATCTCTTTATCTTCTGCTTGCCTTTGGAACGTCTGTCTGCTTGAAGCTCGTCCCACCATAATGTTGCGTGTCCCTTCAATTTTGTGACAGCATGCCTAACCTTCTTATCCTCTTCGATATCTTCATAATCGAAGTAGGTGTCAAGAGCTCTAATCTAGTCTAGAATCTCTTCTTCATCCAGATTCCCTTCATAAGCTGGAATGTCCATCTTTGTTTTTTAACTCATCTGAGCGATAGCCTTAATTAACCGCTCATTGGATGCATCTTCGGCTACAACTTATCCTTGTTGTTCGACTTCAACTTCGCCTTCGGAGTCACTCTGATACCACTCTGACGCAAATGCGCCACCCAGGGCACGTCCGCTCCCATAGGACCTTATCTTCCTTCGGCTCAAAGAGCTGAAACACTCCTCAAATTCCTTATCGAGACTTTCCAATACCCATAGGACTCTCCTTATGATCTCCCTTATCGTATCAGGAAATCGGACCTCGCAAGATCGCGAGTCCTGAAAGCACAGGATTGGGTCTCACAAATCCCAGAATCCTGATGAATATTCACCCATGGTTTCCTTTCTCTTATCGAGAATTTTCCCGTCGGGAAATCGACACTTGTGCTGTTGTGATCCACTGTCCTCATGGATCCCCGATTCCCGATGGCTCAGTCAACGCTGACCTTATCCCACCTTATCGGGAATTTCTGCTATCAGGAAATCGACACCTGCGATGTTGCAAGAACCTGCCTCCTCGATTCTTCGATTCCGACAACAACTTGCCACCTATCCTTTTATTTGGCGCCTATGGCCCACACTCCTGCAGTGATCGGGAAATCACGTATCGTGATTCCTAGTTGCACGAGTTCCCTGTCTTCGAAAACCCCGATTCCCCGATCCCCAATTCCTTGGGATCTCCTGCCACGTGTCCTTGCTGTTGGACGGCTCAGATCCTATCGGGAAATTGCGGATCGTGATTCCTACATATGAGAGTTTCTTCCCTCCGGAAACTCAGATGCATCCAAACTCCGACTCTTCAGGATCTCGTGCCATGCGTCCTCACCGATGGACGGTTCCAATCTCCCGTCGGGATATCGTGGATCGTGATTCCAACATGCAACGATTCCACACTCCTAGAATTCCCAATGAGTTAAATCCCGACTCCTGTCCTGATGTCTGACGCATGTCCTACCGAGATCAACGGCTAGGATTCTTTGTTGGTATTTCGAGACTCACAAGGTCTCGATTCTCTTGCTCAGCAAAACCCCGATGACTCTAATATCCTGATGACTCCTCTGGAACTCCTCCTCTGCTCACTAGGACTTAAACCCTACGCAACTTCCCGAGATCTAACGACTGACGGGATTTCATCGATATTCTCTCTAAGATCCTGACCGTCAATTTATCCATCCTTGAAGACTTCTTAGCACGAAAATCTTCTGTGCATCCTTTTGATAATTTTGAAGGCCTTGCTCCTCCTAAGCTTTCTCCAGCTTCCACAATCCCTTAAGAAAAATAGATCTTTATGCATGCACTTGCAACTCTTACTTGATACGTTTCACGACACACGAACCCGGTGCTCTGCTTTGACGATATCACGAAGGTGCTATACCTCCTGAGCTTTTCCACTCTGATTCTTTCAGAGGGACTTTCACGCACTCCTTGCGGCAATCATTCAACAACTCCCAAGTGTTGAATCCCTTCGACTCTGCGCAACTCCTGCAGCAGCAGTCTTCAATTGTTTTCTTCTCAAATTCACAACTGAGACTTCCTCTTCATCCTGCGCACTCCTTGCATGGCTTCAACAATCCAATCCACTTCTGGGTGAATGAGAACAAAAGTTAAACTCCCTGAGCCTTCATCAATGCACTCCTTGCAGATGATTTTTGACTGCACACCTTCCAAGAATCTCCTGGCTCAGAGAGAGAAACAATTGAAACTCATTCCATCTCCCCTTCAGACTTCGGGTTGAGACATGAAATCACATGCAAAGCATATAAAAACAAATGCATGACAGGAAAGCAAACATTCATGAGCATAACATCAATACACAAAGAAAACAACACAAACCATGAGTTTGAATCAAAGCTTCCTTCTATTAATTCAAATGCCTGTACATGGGTGTTATTCATACACTATTCTCTTCTTTCTCTTCTCTTCTCCTGAATTCTTCCACTATTATTCACTACTATGTTACAATGGTACAATGAGGGTGTCTATATCCATTTTCCCTCTCGAACTCTAAACTATTAAATATAGACTTAAAAATCCTACCTACAAGCATTAACTAGATTAAATGCCTCCTATCTACCAAAGGATGAGAGCTTAAAGGCTCAAGGTCCAATACAATATACAATGCGCCTTCATAAATGGCTTCATTAAAGACTTGTGCAACAATCCCAAAATATTTTCAAAATTTTGGGTTGGTTTGTCCAGCTGATTTCCGCTTGATGTGCTGGCTCTCTTGATGAGTTGGCGATGCTCCTGCATCAAAGATGCAAGGTTCTAAGTTTGAGGTGGATAAATTTAGTGGAAAGAATAAATTTGAGCTATGGAATCTCAAGATGCAGGATCTACTTTTGCAACAAGGATTGCAAATATATTTGATGGGAAAGTTAAAGAAACTAGAAAGCATGAAAGATGAGGATTGGGAAGATCTGAATGCAAGATCCCTTAGTACCATTTGTTTGTGCTTGGAAGATGAAGTAGTGTTTAACATCACTGGAGAGGAGACAACAACAAGTTTATGGAATATAATAGAGAGTTTGTATATGACAAAGTCCTTGATGAACATAATCTTCTTGAAGGGGCAATTGTACATATTACAGATGAAAGAAGGTACACAAATTGTTGATCACTTAAATGTTTTCAATACTTTTATTTGTCAATTATCTAGTATGGAAGTAAAGTACAAAGACGAGGAAAAGGAAGTTACACCACTGTGTTCATTTCCTGAGTCTTGGGATCATCTAGTCACATATATGTGGTTTATCTCAACGAATTCCATTGATTACGACATTGTTGTGGCATCCTTGTTGTCTGAGGAGATGAGGAGAAGATCCAGTAAAGAAAACTCAATAGAAAAATAAATGGTGGTCAGAGGTCGATCTACAGAAAGAGGGAAAATCATAGGGGTACATCAAGGTCTAATTCAAAAGGAAATAAGAGTAAGAATAAATGTTGGTTCTATGAAAAATCAGGGCATATCAAGAAGGATTATTGGAAAATATATAATGCATCCAAAGAGGACTCCACAAAGGAAGCAAAGGAAGATACTTTATCTTAAGCAAGTTCAACTTCAGGTTTAGGTATGGTTGATGAGGTATTGTATACTTGTGATGTTTCACATCAACATAAACATTGTTTGTTATATTTTTGTGTATCCAACAACATCTGTCTTCATAGAAATTGGTTCTCAACTTACCAATCTATTGATGATGGTGTTTCTTTTATGGGACACAATTTTTCATGTAAAATTGTTAGGGTTGGTAGTGTCTGAACTAAAATGCATCTGTTGGCACAGGGGAAGACCTAGGGTTCAACTCCAAGAGAGCACCAACAATCGCTAACTACGGGCACTTTCGGCAACACTTGTGAAGCAGATGCAGTCTCACCCGAAGCAACTATGGGGGGGTTGCAGGACATAGATGTCTACAACCAAAGGGAATATCAGGTGGATTGAATACAACAACAACACAACAATCATATATCAAGTATCCTCTTAGATCTACTCCGCACAACTATTTATTAGATCTAACACAATAATGCAATAACAGTATATCCAATAGAAAAGAACACAGCATCAATCAAACACAACACAAGAGATACGTGGTTCACCCTCTCTCTAGGGATACACCCACAGAACTGTGCTTTATAATGTATTAAGATGAAGAATACAGTTCTTGTCTGTGCTCTTAGCCAATGTATCTTCTCTCTTCTCCTCACTATCTCTTCCCTCCCTGCACACCCAACTATAGGGTTGATATTCACACGTAGCTGAAGATCTTACAATACATAAGGATCTCATACTCAACACTTCTCTCTCACTCAATATTATTCACTCGATCACACAATGATAAAGAAAACAACACAATCATAAGACCAACTCGACACCAACCCATACTAGGTCCTTTATACCTCTATTTATACATTACAATAGCTCACTGACATCCTTAGGCCGAAACCTAGGTGTCAAAACCCTAGATACCAAAACCCTAGGTGTCTAAAACCCTAAGTCAACTTGACCAGCATTTTTAGGGATTTGCTAGCCTGTCTTTCCTTCCTTCTCACACGGTGCTCCAAAGCATACAACGATGGATTTTTCCCCTTGTTGAGTTGTCCACAATCCTTCTTTCTTGTTGATCTATCATCCTTGATCTCCTTGTTCAACGACTTGCTTCCTTTTACTTTACTCTTTCTTTTCTTCTCTTTTTCTCACTTCGACCCTGTAACAGTCACTGTGTCTTTTGTGAAGTTCACATTTCTCCTTTTCTTCCTTGATCTTCGCTTATTTCCATAAACAAGGGCCAAAAACATCATGGTTATGTAATAACATTAAGATATGTAAGTCAGGTACCCGAACTTAGAAAGAACTTGATATATTTGGTAGTTATAGATTAGGTTGGTTAGAGGTGTACAACTCAAGGTGGAGTATTGAAGGTGTCCAAAGGCATATTAGTAGTCATTAAGGAAAAGAGGATCACGAACCTTAGAAGTGGTAGAATTTGAAGGTGCACATGACTATGTTCATTTATGGCATTAACGTTTGGGTCATATGAGCGAGAAAGGGATTAAGGTATTGGTTGATCGTAAGTCACTTCCAAGTTTAAAGTTTATGAATTTGAATTTCTACAAGTATTGTGTTTTTGGAAAATAGTGTAGACAAAAGTTTAAAACATGGAGACATATAAGAAAATGTATCCTTGATTACATTCATTCATATGTTTTGGGACCATTCCCTATAGTTTATTTTGGAGGATCATCATATTTTGTGACATTTATAGATGATTACTCTAGAAAGGTTTGGGTCTATTTACTTAAAATAAAATATGATGTATTTAATAATTTTAAGCAACATATATCTTTGGTTGAAAAGAGCATTGATAGGTCAATCAAGTGTTTAAGAATATACAATAGAGGTGATTTCACATCTGTGGAATTTGAAAACTATTACAAGGAAGTTGGGATAGAAAGACATAAGACCATGATTTATACTCCTCAACAAAATAGTGTTATTGAACACATGAATAGGAATATTCTAGAGAGAGAAAGGAGCACGATCAGTAATGCCAAGTTGCAACATGGATTTTGGGTAGAAGCAATTCTTACAATATGTTATCTGATAAATTTGTCACCATCAACTGCAATAAATTGTAAGATTCCAAAAGGGGTATGGACAGGCCATTCGTGTGATTATTCATATCTGAGAATATTTATTTGTGATCCTTATGCTCTTATTTCTAAAGATAAATGTTCTAAGTTAGATCCTAGATAAAAGAGATATGTCTTTGTTGGTTATGGTGATGAATTTAAGGGGTACATATCATAGGATCCTACTTCCCACAAACTCATCATAAGAAGATATGTAGTATTTGATGAATCCTCACTCTTAAAATCATATATGGTAGATGTTGAAGTGAGATAATAATAGGTATTGCAAGTTCAACAAATTTAGTTGGAGACTTAGCCATATTTAGAGAGGGAGGAGCAAGAAAAAGTTCTAGAAGAAGAAGATGAAGATGCATAAAATATGCAGGAAACCGAGGATATGCCTCAACAATCTCTAAGGAGATATACACGGTTCAATAATCCTCCTACAAGGTATGATGATTATGTTCATCTGTGGCTTTGGTTTCTATTGATGTATAAACTAGTTGTTATCAGGAATAAATTAAGGTATTTGGAAGTTCTTAATGGAAAGAAGCTATGAAAGAAGAAATGGATGCCTTAGAGAGGAATAAAGCATGAGACCTGGTAGAAATTCCAAAGGATAGGAAGGTTGTTTCTTGCAAGTGGGTCTACAAACTGAAAAAGGGTGTTGCTAATAAGGTTGAAAGGTACAAATCAAGATTAGTAGAGAAAGGGTATTCTCAAAAGGAAGGTAGTTATTTTCATGAAATATTTTAACCAATTGTGAAGCTTGTTTCAATTCAAGTTTTGTTAGCACTAGTTGCTTTACTTGATCTTGAGTTAGAGAAACTAGATGTTAAAACAATGTTTCTACATGGATATTTGGATGAGGATATATATATGGAACAACCAAAAGGGTTTGTTTAGGATCACAATAAGAGGTTTGTTTTCAAACTCAAGAAATCATTGTATGGCCTGAGGCAATCTCCCAGGCAATGATACAACAAGAAGTTTGATTCCTTCTTGGTGAGCCTAAATTTTACAATAAGTGAATATGATCATTGTGTTTACTTTAAAAAATTGGAAAGAAAAATTGTGTTGATGATATGCTCGTGGAAAGAAAAATAATGGTTGAAATCAATAGGTTAAAGGCTCATTTGTCTAGGGTGTTTGATATGAAGGATCGAGAAGCAACAAAAAAAATCTTGGGCATGGATATACACAGAGACAAGACAAATGGTAAGATGCGGTTATCACGATAGAAGTATGTGGAGAAAATACATATGAGATTCAGTATTTATAATTTGAAACTCGTACATATCCCTTTGGCTTCCCATTTCAATATTTCTTTAGGTTTATGTCCTATTAATGATGAATAAAAAGACTATATGTCTTGTGTACCATATGCTAATGCAATAGGAAGTTTGATGTAGGCGATGGTGAGTACTAGACCGTATATTTCACATGTAGTTAGTGTTGTTAGTAGATACATAGAAAATCTAGGTAAAGAGCATTGGGAAGTAGTGAAATGAGTTCTTAGGTATCTTAGAGGAACAAGTAATTATTCTATCACCTATGATGGTTCTAGTGATTCAGTTTTCGGTTATGTAGATTCATATTTTTTCGGTGACTTGGACAAAGAGGATCCACTTCAGGATATGTCTTTACTCTTGTAGGAGGACATGTTAGTTGGATGTCAAAGATTCAAAATGTAGTTGCTTTATCCACTACTGAGGAAAAATATATGGTTGCTTCACATGCATGAAAGGAGGAAATTTGGTTAAAAGATTTGTTGGATGAGTTTGGAAGGATGCAGGACGAGGTGAAAGTATTTTGTAATAGTCAAAGTGTTATTCATTTGGATAGAAATATAGCTTATCACAGTAAGATGAAGCATATTTCTATTAAATTCCATTTTGTAAGACATGTTTTAAATGAAGGGGGAGTGACTCTAAAAAAGGTCCATACAAAAGTTTATTATGCAGACATGTTTATGAAACCAATTTTCTTAGAGAAGCTACAATTATGTTTGGATTATCTTTGCTTGCAGAAAAGGTGATGAATTAATTCAAGAATGATATATCAGGTAAATTATTGTCAAGGTGGAGATTGTTGAAAACGTTCCAACTAATTTCCCATGTGGTTACATGCACATCAACTAAAATTAGATTGTGAATGCATGCACACTTCAGTGAACATGATGTGTAATTGATGGATCAGCCTGTAAAAAGTTTGTTTAACTTTATAATTGATCCTATATAACTAGAATACCCATAGAGGTGTAGAGACACAATATAGTGGAGTGCATTGTGTATGTGAGGAGAGGATGGTTGTATGACTGTTTTGTCTATTGTAATTCTCCCTTGAATAATACGAATATTGATTATCATTTCCCCGTGTTTTTTCCCCATATAGGGTTTCCATGTAAATCACTCTGTTAAATTGTGTGATTGTTTTTCTCAGTTTATTACTTGTTTATTCTCTATTTATGATTCCTCTACCTAAAATCATGGAAATAGGGGTCGCCAGTTTACCCCATTTACCATCCATGAAGTGCGGAAGTATTCATGGGTTTCTCGTGCGATATTACCTTGAAAAAAGAAAAAAAAAACATTAGGATCAATTATATGATACCAAATGTTATGATTGAATTCGTTAAAAATGATAAAAATGTTAATGAATATAGTACACCTTGAGGAGGAAACCTCCTTTTGCAATATATCCAATTTAAAAGAAAATATGAGATTCTTATACAAATGATTCTCTTTTGTTATAAATACAAGATAAAGTGAGTATGATGTAAAATACCACTAATATGACCTAATCATAAATAATAAGCTAGTAATAAATCATTGTTAGAGCCTTAACATAGGGCCTTATGGTTGTTAATAATAGATATCTCTTATAATGCACCATCTATCCATTCTTGAATATACTTGCGTAACAACACTATGTGCATATCTTGTTTAACTCTAACCCTGAACAACTCATATTCAATATTTTTCAATGTGTCTTGTTGTTTTTTTGCAGCGGATGCTTTCTCTTCATTCACATTCACGAAACTGACCATCTAGCATTGGATCTCATCCTATGGAAATTTTTTGAGGTCATCAAATTTTGTTCCCCATGCGACCCTTAGTAGACCTAGCTCAACTTCCATTGGATCTCTTGCTAACAACATCAAACACTTATCAAAGGTGAGACTTGTCGATACTGAGAGGGGGGTGAATCAGCATCAATTACAATTTAAAAACCTTTTTCAACTTATACTTAAACCATTCAATTATATCCAATGAGCAATGAACAATAATATAAGAGTTACACTAATACACCACAATACACCATGCACAATATATGAGAAATCATCAATAGTTTTTATTCAAGGGGAGTTATGACTTCCAAAGGTAGCTACAACTTCCAAATGTAAAGGGAGGGATAAACCTACAAGAGAAAGATGCAATCATCCAATATCAAGAGATATTTTAACCCTTCCTTCCACCCAAGAATATATGAGAGATAATAAAACTTTACATTAAATCATCACCATCAACCAAACATCGCATAAAACCTGATAATGCTTCCCGAGACTTCTTTAATTTCTGCAATTCTTCAATTCTTGGAGTACTTTGATCCTGTAGATAATATTACTCAATGTATTCTCTGAAACTCCTCCAATTTTGACTCCGTGAATCCTCCCCCAAAGAGGTTATAGAAAAAATGATAGACTTTATTCAATTCTGGTCTATTCAAAAGACCCAACTTGTACAGGATGCCTCGCTCTCAATATTTAACATATGAATCTGAAACTCACACAAACGAAACTATAGTTCATACTATTTATAATGGAAGTAGTCTCACTTCATTTGGATTCTCTATGAAGAAGTTATGACTATTTTACCCGGAACACCTGTTTATTGACTAGCTTCAGGACTGGTCACAAACCCTATCTCCCATAGAGTGTACTCCATAATTATAGCGAATCAAGAGCTGGAAATTTTACCAGAGGTACCTTGATATGTCTCCTCGGTACCATAGTGATTTCACCATCTGAATCATTCTAGAAAAAAA
>JZKD02S1711307.1:510747-533851 GCA_000966675.3 Picea glauca
CTAAAAGAGGAAGATACAATCCTCCAATATCAACAGAGAGTTGAACTTTCCATCCTTTCCTCTTCCTTTCACCCAAGAATATATGAGAGATAATAAAACTTTACATTAAATCATCACCATCAGCCAATCATCACATAGAACCTGATAATGCTTCCTGAGACTTCTTTAATTTCTACAATTCTTCAATTCTTGGAGTACTCTGATCCTATAGATAATATTGCTCAATGTATTCTCTGAAACTTCTCCAATTTTCACTCCTTTAATCCTCCCCAAAAAGAGGTTATAGAAATAATGGTAGACTTTATTCAATTCTGGTCTATTCAGAAGACCCAACTTGTAAAACATTCCCCATGCTCAATATTTAACATCCAATTCTGAAATTCGCACACAAGAAAAAAAAATCCGTACTATTTCCAATGGAAGTGGTCCCACTTCATTAGGACTATCGATGAATAAGTTATGATTGTTTTACCTGGAACACATGTTTATTGACTAGCTTCAGGACTGGTCGCAAACCCTATCTTCCACATAGTGTATCTCCATAATTAAAGCTAATCAAGAGCTGAAATTGTTACCAGAGGTATCTTGATATGTCTTCACAATACCATAGAGATTTCACTATCTGAATCGTTCTAAAAAAAAAGTTATATAAAAAATGGTAAGATGACCTGAAAATAACATACCTTAGAACACTTCACCAAAAGACTTCATCCTCCCTTGAAATCTGGCATTCTTTTCTTCTTATTTCCTCTGAAATTCGACTTGTATCAAATGAATGTATAATGATGTTTATTTATACCATTTATGTCACTTCCTTTTAACATTAGGGCCAACCTGACACTTTCTTATTTTGTAATTCTTTTCTTTAATTATCTTCAGGGCCTACATGTACTTCCTCCTTCAATTCACTTTGTCATCTTCAAAAATTCATTTCTCCTGAACCATGAGGATCCACGTGATGTGCCACATACCACCGGAAACAATATGATGTATACTATCCATCCATGGGTGTTGTATCTGCATGTGCATTTTTCTTCATGTCCAAATACCTTTATCAATCTTGCGGTCCAAAACCCATGACTAGGGTTGACATCAATGACAACAACCAATCTTCCAACAAGACTTTGATTTATATTATGATATATGTCACCATCAGAAACAATGTACTTCTCCTTCCTTCAAGAGAATCATAGGTGGAGATAAATTGTTGAAGGGTATCTATCCTCCCAAGCTAGCCAACCTATATTTGCTTCAATCTATTTTTTAGAAGGGAAATATTATTTCCATATTGTAATCTCATTAAATCTTGATATTGTTGCAACAAAATTACTTACTTCATTTTTATAAAAATGTTCATCCTTTTGTAAGTTCTTTTCTAAGAATTCCTTAAGTGAGCAGACTCTTCCCATCATGACACATTCCTATATATAAATATTCAGAGCTTCAATAATTATGTTGAGTCTTTTATTAATGTTTTCAGTGACATATTTATTGATACCCATCAACATTTTAGAATCCATGGTGACCTTAGAGCTTGATCTGGTTACTTCTTCAAGAAATTCATCAAGGATTATCATAGATAAATGTTATGCAAAGAAAAAATTTGAGCTAAGGGACGTTTCAAGTTCCCTTACCCTCTTATTCAATCTAGCATTCTCTAAATTGTGCTATATTATCAAGTGAGATAATTCCTCAGCCATGGCTTGATGAAAACTAAGAACCCCTAAGGGCATCATACGTTTGACTTCAATTTGAGATCTCCACTTTCTGTCACTCCTTTATCATTTATATTGATCCTTTCAATCTATAAAGTCTTTGACTATTTACAATATCTGGCATGATGAAGAGTCACATACACTTCTTTAAAAATTATTGGCCCATCCAAGGCTAATTGTTATGCTATCAATTTACTCTCTGCTATTTGTATCATGGCTCATGCATGCACCTCATTGATATCATTAAATTCCATGTCTACCACCTTTTTTCCCAAACAATTGGGTTATTGAGAATTGCCTCCATCTGGATTCCTTTTCCTCTTGGGAATAGGAGTAAAACCATGTGTTATCTCCAATTGGTATCAAGGGGAATCCCCACCATCTCCATCACCCACACATCCTTAATTATTCTCTCTTTCTTTAGTATTAACTCCCTGATTTTGGTGGATTCAAGAGAAAATATTATGGGAGTGATGAACTACTCCACCTTCCACATTGGTTATGGATCTACAACTTTGACTATGATGTGTTTGTTTATTTTCCTCTTGGAGAGGGACCTCCATTGCACTGACATTTGAACTTTACCTAGTATGAGAATCTTCATGGGTGGCTTACTTCTTATTTTTGGGAGTATTGTTTCTTGGGGTGGCTATAACATCCCCTTTTTAATCCTCGTTTAAGTGATGTGTAATTAAATACAATGTATGACCGCGGGCCCAAATATGTAATTTGTAAACATTGTATATAATAATAATAAAATAAATGTGATGTCGACTACGGGTGGACTTGGACCGAGTAATTGGGGGTAAGTGTCCAAAAGGGAGGGGAATGTCTAAGAAAAGGGTCCAAGGGGGTCCAAGGCAGGGGGGGTGACATAATTGTTCATGGCTACTAATTTCAACTCACTTTCCTGAAATTATTATTTTGAGTGAACCTTCTAATTTCCATTTGACTGTATGAGAGCCTAATAATTAAAAAAATGTAAGAGGGTTAGTGTGAAAAGTAAAATCCCATAGTTATGAGAGCATAGCGGTTGAGTACAATCAACCTTAGTGAGTGTGAGAGTCAACTTGCATAGGTAGAGGTAAATTCAAATGGGAATTATGGGTAGTTTTTGCATGTACTGTTTAGAGTAGAAAGGGAGTGGAAATCATTGGATATTGAAGGTAGTCATAGTAGGTGTTATGGGAATATTGTTGGAGCTATTGTTTCATGAAGAAGTAGGTTGTTAGGTGTTGGTCTTGAGATTAAACTTAAGGATCAAAGGATAATGTCGAGCATCAAGAAAGTTTGTGAGAGTGTGTTTTAAAGTGATTTTTCTACCTCAATTATATGAGAAAAATTCCTTAATGAAATTAACAGTGTAGCAGCATAGAGGTCGTATTTCGTGTCTGAGTAAAAATTGAAATATTGAATGGTGTGAAGGAAAATTATGAAACTGTGAAACAAAGAAACACATCAATTACATAAGAGTCTCACCTTGTTGCGGTAGAAGAAAATAGATAGTATAACCTTGAATAAAGCATAAAATGTAGTAACTCACACAGTAAGCAGGTCTTGATTTACTCAGAGTAAATTCGGAGGAAAAGATTCTTACTTAATAAATTATTGATACAATAAGATTACAATATTTGTTGTACTAAATTGAAATCAAACATTTATTCAGGAATACATAAAGAAAAGTTGAGAAATGGAAGACAAGAGAAACACATAACCTAGGTTTGAACAAAACTTGGAATCTTTGTCTGCACTTGTATTAATACTCTATATGGAGAGTTTTCTCTGTTACAATCAGCAAGACACAACCCAAAATAAGTCTTCAATCTATGTATTTATACATAAACGTATCAACCCCAAAATGATTGGACTTCTCATAATTTAAAAATAGTAAATATTACAATATGCAAAACTAAAAAGTTACATTACCATCCTCATTTGTCTCTTCATCTGCTGGAAGAGACGTTTCTTCTCCTCATCCTTGATCCTAGAAATAGCTGGCATTTTATCGTGACTTGTATGAGTAGTATGTGCATGTTTCCTTATTTGTTTCAAGATGTGCTTTCTTTCCCATATTCGACACACTAGATGCATCTACTCACTAACTGTACCACCAACTTAGAAGGTTCAGTTGTTTCATTTGCTTCAAAAATATATAGCTTATTTTCCACTTGAGGAAACCTCTCCTATATCTTATTTTCTCCCAAAGATGTGATCTGTAACTAAAAACTGGGATTTACTATCCATTAGTTTATTTGGATAAGATCAATCTGGTTCATTTGCTGGATGGTTGTCTTAGTTTCTTCTTTGCTTGTCCTAGAATTATGTTGGTTCTTTTCTATGTCAATCTTCGCCAGGGCTTCAAAGATACTATTTCCTTCAACATAAAGTAGCCCTTTGACTAGTGAATACATTGCTTCTATGCAAGCCTTGTTTACCTCTCTGCCCAATCTTTTGATTTCGTCTAGGTTTGTTTCCTAGGCCTTCAAAATTATGTCACCTTTGGTTTGCTTAGAAAGAGACAGTTGAGGAACCTCTGATACATCATATTTTCGTACTAGTAATATATCCTCCTGAAACTTAGCCTAATATGCAAGGGCTTGTATTTCTAATGGCTTCCACTTTTGTAAAAAGATCTTATAAAAATTTCCTATGATTACATTAATAACATTTAAAACAATGTATAGATTAATATTATTAATAACCAATTAATTATCAATACATTAATACAACTACTTTATTAAAATTGTATTAAAACAATTATAAACCTTACCATTTAATGATAAAATAAGAATTAAAAATAATAATAAAAATAAACTATAAATTATAATTTTTTTTATCATTACATTAATAACAATTAATAAAGTAATTTATCATTACATTAACAAAACCATTTAATTAATAATTTATTGAAACCCTAAAAGTCTTTAATTTAAAATACTTCTAGATTTTTAGAGTCGACCCTAGACTTCAGACTTCTCCACCTCCCGCTAATTCACTATTTATCTACTCTCTTCATATTTATCTTTACCTAAGATTATATGTCTTGATGATGGGTCCTGATATGGACTTGAAACATCGACCTCTGATAATTAATACCGTGGATCCTCCAAATCCTCAAAACAAACCACCCCACATAAATCTTGTTGTTTAAAAAGAACTTGTTGAGCTGATTCTAGCTTTTCATGTACTTCTAGTGCTTGAGCTTGGAAAGCTGCCATCTCTACTACTGTACCTTCAGACAAGCCTATCTTGGCTTGTATTTTCTTGATTAATTCTTCCTATCAAGTGACTAATCCTCTATTGGCTTGTGAATTTTGAGAATGCTCATCAAGGCTTGTTTTCAACTGTTGGATCTGATGTCTTCCATGGGATCTAACTTGTTCAAAATCCTTGTTCATCTAATTTCTCACATCTTGTTCCATGGTCATCATCTAGTTTTGAAACTTCCTTACCAAGTGATTTCTCTATTTCAGTTGCTCCGCTAGATTTTCTACTGAATACTAATTATCCATGGAAAAGGCACCTAATGAGCCTGCCATTTCCTTAGCAAATTATGTATCATCTAGGCCTTGCCCATCATACAACATTCTTTTCCTTTTTATTGTTGCACCATATTTTTTATGTGTTTATATTTTAACTATGGCCCTTCTCTTCTTACTGAAAATGAAGTCCGAAGGAGGCATTTCCTCTGCTGAAATCAGAGTAAGATCATCTATAAAGATGACTTCAGAATTGGGATTTCTCCAACTTGACTGTAAAGGTGTTAATGAAATAATGGGGCTACCTATATCTGTGGAAGTTTGTTTCTCTTCTGTGTTGGTAGCCGGTTTATCTGGTGTAGACAAAGACATAACCTGTCCCTTTTTTATCAAAGCTTCAAGTTGAGATTTTGCTTGATTACTTGGTGGATTTGATAATGCAGTATCCACTTTTTGTGTTAAAACTTCATCTTTCTTCGGATCTTCCTGAGTATGTTGTTTACTGGAATTTCCTTCCTTCGAGACCTGAGGTGTAACTTCTTGTGTATATGAAGGTGTTATTGGTTCTCCCCGTAATACATTAAGAAAACTAGTCCTTATATTCTTTTGTAAATTGTAGAAACTGGCTAATTGATCTGGAGATAGAGTTTGGACTCTGCTCATTACTTCCTCGTATGACCTAGCTCCCCTAAATATTTCATCCTCTGGGGAAATTTTGTGCAAACACTTCTTTAAATTGTACAGAGACAGGTGATTTTCCATGATCTTCTGGGGATCATTCCTCTTAAACTCAATATCAACCAACTTGATGTCTTCTAGAGATGTAACCTCTACTTTTGAATGGCCGAAATCTAACAACGAGAACATACCAACATGAAGAGGGAAGGTTGGCCATACCTTTTTCTGGGTCTCTTTCAATTCTTTATTGATGCCTCCTGTCATAGTTGGATGCGGCACCTCTCGGCATACCATTCGATTTGGTAAAAACTTTGGAAGAGAATGGGGGGGAACCGAGCACCCAAAAACCTTGATATAGGAAAAGTTTTCCTCAATATACTAGTCCACTATTTTTCCCAGGTTGGCCATGATTTTGTTTGAAATCCTGGGAGGCGGTAAACCGCATAGGGTGATATGAATCAACACCACTACATAATGAATGATTTCATAGAAGAAATCTCTGGATTTATCCTCCCACAACTTGGAGTGATAGAAATGAATGGGCTCAACATTGGTTGGGGTCCAACTCTAGCTCATCAGAGGGAAAGGAGTCATAAAACAAACAAAATCCATGATGTATGTTGACATATAGAAAGGGATAGGTTTCCCTTTGGCCTTCGTCAACTGGTACTCTATGATTTCCTTAGCCAGATTGTCTGATAACATCTTGGTCTAGTTGAAAGAGAATCCTTCTGTCACTTCATGCATAATTGGTACCCATGCCAACAAAAAGTGAGCGGAGCTCTTCTTCCCAAAAGGTCTACATAACATCATAACCACATAAATCATATGGCCTTCTAATGATGTTGTGGCATACATGCCATGGGTGTCTCCTCTGCATTTCTTAGGGTGTCCCCACTAGTCCTTGATTAAATCAGGGTATTTTTTCCCATATTGCGTGCACTCTTCTTTGTCAAAATCCATTATGAAAGTGGCATTGTAACTGTATTTAAAAGCTGGGGATAATTTATACATTACTTGTATATGCTCTGGTCGAAAAGACCCAACAACAATGTTCTATGAATTGCAGATGCTCCTGTTTGAGATGTCAACGTTTTCTAGGGCCCAGCCTATCATGTCGTTATACGACATGAGCCTTGGTCGCATGACTATTTTATGTAGCTTTGAATGAGCTATATCGCTAATCTTGTTTTCATGAGTTTTTCTTACTTCGTCACCTGAATCCTCTGTGAAATTTATCAACTCATGTTGTATAATATAGAACACTCGAGTCCAAGATTTTACAGTATATATGGCTCTCGGTGAGGTGTCCGACAAAACATATGTGTTCGGATTTTTGCTTTCCCTAGCTTCTTTAGTCATTTTTCGTGGTGCCATGATATTAGTGAAATCATAACTATGCTACCTGTTACAAGGGAACGCGTGAGCTTCTTAGTCGGCTAAAACTTGTTGTTTTGCAAGAATGAAAATAGAATTCAAAATGCAAATCCTTATTCACCTTAAGTGTATTGATTTGCGAATACCTTTACTGACGATACATTACTTTATCTTAATGAGGAAATCTAGGAAGTGATGTGCAATCTATATTGAAATCATTGTCATTGATCCGTGATTAATTCCATTAATATTGGTGGTTCGCAATCGAGGAATTGGATGAAACAATTTGAAATTTCCCGAATAGCAAACTCACAGAAAATTAACTGCAAGATAATATTGTTTAAAACATTAAGTAATCGTGTTTAACTTTAATCATTTTCAGGTTATCGGACTTCGGGATTTTGATAGTAGATCAAGATAAAATTCCTGAAACCTGAAACCATGAAGTGATTAATCATCGATTAATTATTATTTAGTTTTAATTAACCCTGCTTAATGTTTGAGGTATTTCAGAAGTCCGGACTTCAGGATTTCAGAATGCGATGGATGGAAAATATCCAAACTCCAAAGTGAGAAGTTATTAATTAACTTTTAATCAAGATTAACATAACCAATTGAGATTTAATATTTCATCAATTTGTTTCTTCGTGGATTTGTAAATTAGATTTTATTATATTTGCGAAAGGTCATTACCTATAGTGATGTGTCGAGATCAGGGGGTGCCCCATGTCACTATGACTAGGATCCTTCAAACACTTTTTGGGTATCAAAACTTTAAATTTAGGACCTAGCGAAACGCCCGAAGCGCGAAGCTCCGAAGTGACCTCTAGTGACTTGACATTTTTAACAATAAGGTGGCTCCAAAAATTGGGGGAAAAGGTGATCGCTCGATCAACAAGGGGATTTAATTGACGGTAAAAATCATGCCTGCCTTAAGACTAGAAGTAAATTTGGTTTAACGTTTGAAAATCAACTTCTGAGTTATTATAAAAAGGATGAAGTTTGAGAAAGTAAAGATCAAGGCTGAGGACTTATATATGTTCAAACATAGGCTCCATCTGGGGATCTTGTCTCCCTGCAAGGCATTGAAGAACAATAGACCAAGTACCTTTATTGGGTAAATGGAATCATCATTGGGTTTCTGGGAAACACCTTTTGAAAAATCATATAGAAGGAAATTAGACTTCAGTTGTGTCTCATAGAACTTTCAAAACACAATCATTTACCGATCTTAAGTTTAGGCTATTAATGGTTTCCTTTTTCGTGAAACAGAGTTTGGATTTGTTTGAGATAATCAAAATAACTTTAAGTGAAGTACCAGACTTTGGTTGATATTGTTCGCATCAAGGCATGATAATTTTAACAATTTCTTTAGGGAATCCCTTGTCAGTTCAAAATGTAAATATTATCATAAAGAGAACTAGCTTCCAAATTATGTTTATACATATATGACAACCTTACAGATATCATATATATTTCTTCACTGCTAGCGATCTTGTTCAGTACCCCGGTGAAGTTATATACATCTCCCATTGAATTTCCTTTCACCACTTCAAATGGCATTTTTTCATTTCATTTGAGATGAGGGCAATCATTTTATGAATTTCCTTTCATCATCTCTTTTGGACAAAATGGGGGCAATCGATTTTACGAATGGCCTTTCACCATTTGTCTTGGAATAGATGGGTGCAATCATTTTATGAATTTCCTTTCACCATTTGTCTTATATTTTATTATAAATTTTAAGTGGGGGAAAGTAATTTGTACTAATCATACAGGGATGATATCCGTGTAAGATTTAACATTGAAGGCCTGTCAACTATTTTTTATTGTACTCTGAGCTACCTCTCTTCCGATCTTCAATACATATTTTCCTATAGGGAAGATCTTATGGGGAATTTTTTATTTTCCATGGCTTTTCCTTGAGCGAATTAATCAGTTAAAATCTTTTAGAGGAGCTAAAGTTACCAGGATTAGCCTAGACATGCTTTCTCTTAGTTAAAATTAGAGGAACATAAAGATTTTCACCTAAACTTGTTTTGAAGATATGTTTTTTAAGTTTTCAGAGGTAAGGAAAACATATTTCTTTCTGTGAGGATTTAAGGTCAGGTAGTGAAAATCAGGATAGAGTGAAAGATTTTAGATATGCTAGATGAAAAAAGAATGAGGAAACAAAGGTTTTAGAAAAGGATCCCATTTCCACATAAGCTTACTTCTTGATTATCAAGCTTCTTTTTATTCTTATTTTCCTTTCCTTTTTATTTTTATTTTGTATTATCTTCATTTGATTTGGAAAACTAGAAATTTATATCCTTTTGCTCTTTGATCAGGTGACCATTTTTTACATGAGTACAACCTTATCAATATTTTATAAGATTTCTTTAGCATTTTGATTTGAACAATAAGCATAGAAGTTCATACCTTGGATTTAATTTATATTTTCAACCAAAACAATTATTATTTCATCAACTGTTTTGAGACAAAACAACTATTATGAAAACTGAACGTTGAATTCTGATACCTCCTTACTTCTCATATGATAATAAATATTCTGCAAAAACGAAATAATCAGAGAGTTCTGCAAAATAGAAATGATATGCAGTAAAAATATTTTATTTTTTCTTTTCGGAGTAATAAATAAAACAAAGTTTATTTAAAAGTAAAATTTAGACAACCTACGAAAGAAAACAAAATTGCGAAAGCAAACAAAAACCAAACTAGTATATACAATGGCACTCTGAAACATGTTTATTGCATATAATGTTTTAGATAGCGCCTATTGATAGGGCATAGAAACTTTTCCCATCAAAATTATCTAGTAAGAATGAATTATTTCCATCTATGGATGCAATCCTGAACGGTATGAATCAGAGATGATCAAACTTGTCATTTTTGCCCACATCTTCTTTCATGGCATCCCATTTTAAAAATGGATCACGAGGAAGGAACTCCTTGTCTTTCATTCTTTTATCAAAAATATATTTCATATTATCTTGGTATTTTTGAAGTCTGTCATCGAATTCGGCCTTGTTTTGCTGGACTTCAATTATTTGGTTTATCCTCCTCATTATGTCATTTGGCTCTTCGTTCATGTATTTCCATAGATTCATTACTGGAAAAGATAGATTAATATGGAGGAGAATGTCGGTGCCATAAACCATTTATAAAGGAGACATACCTATTTATTTCTTAGTGTCGATCCGGTTTGCCCATAAGGTGTACTTTAGATGAACGTGCCAAGCCTTTTTATTCTCCTTTAATATTTTCTTGATTATATTCATCAAAAATTTTTTGGACTATTTGGCCAACCCATTTCCCTAAGGATAATAGGCTGTAGAATTCCCCAAAACTTTGTTGCATTTTTGACAAAAAAATATCATTGCCATAGATTTGAACGCTTGAGCATTATCTATAACTATCTTCTGGGGGAATCCAAATCTGGATATGATGTTTTCCTCCAAAAAGTTTATAACTACCAAATCCATGTCATTCTGAGTTGGGATGGCTTCCACCCATTTCGTGAAATAATTGGTAGCAGTTAAAATCCACTTATGTTGGGAACTTGAATATGAGTGGATTTCTGCAATGAAGTCTAGGCCCCAATGTTGAAAAGGAGCCTCTGTCTTAACTAGGACCAAAGGTGGTGCAGGGATATTTTATTTGCCAGAGAAAAGTTGGCAAGGGTTGCAGGTTCTCACTTTAGCATTCACATCAGTAAATAAATTTGGACAATAATATCCAGATCTTAGAATCTTGTAGGCCATGACCCTCCAGACGTGATGTCTCCCACACACTCCGTTTTGAAATTCATTTATGACATTCTATTTCAAGTTTTGCTAGAAAACATAGTAAGAAACCTTGGGGATATTTCCAGTACAATTTTCCTTCGATAATACAATACTTAACTGTATGTAGTTTCAACGTTCTTTCTTTTCATGGAGTCATATCACTCGGACACTGAAGGGTGAGGAGATATGAAATGATATCACGATACCAGTTAGAGGAAGAAAATTTATTCTCGATATGGACTGTAGGGGTTTGATCATCTAGTTATTCTATGTTTGGAATAGGTCAATGTGATTCCAGATGATTTACCCCAAGTGCTCTAAAATTCAATTATGCTAATAACTTTGCTATACCCTGACCTTTAACTAGATTGGTCATTTTGACCTCTATATCGAACTCATGAATTTTGGCTAACCACCGACCCCTCCTACCATCACTGTCTGACTGTACCAATGTATCTTTGACAAAGATTGTTGGCACATAAACGATTATCCTGGAGTGCAGTACATATGTCCTAAAAGATTTGAGAGATTTCACCATCGTGTAAGCTTTATTTTCCAGTATATCGTATCTTACTTCGGTGTCTCTAAGGATTTTATTGAAAAAGACTATCGATTGCTCGAAACCTTCTTCATTCTTTTGCAGGAGTACAACTGTGATAGTATGCTCAGATGCGAAAGAGAAGATCAAGAATTCCTCACTTATAGCTTTCTTAACTTGATCGAATGACTCTTTATCTTCGGTCATCCATTTGATTTCACTGTCTTTCTTCATCATATCTGTAATTAATTTGACAATTTCAACAAAGTTAGGGATAAACCTTCTCAAAAAAATTATTTTACGTAAAAAATACTGGATTTATTTTTTATTTCTAGGAATGTTTATTGTGTCGATAGCCTCGATTCACTTGGGATCAACCTTAATTCCATCTTTCAAAACTATATGACCCAGAAGTTTGCCTTCTTGAATATAAAAATGAGACTTTTTAGGGTTAAGAGACAAACCAAATTTTCTACATTTCTCAAAGCTTTGTTTGAGATGAACTAGATGTTCTGCATTAGAATTCGAGAATTCTGTTAGATCATCTAAGTAAATAATGAAAATTTTATCTCTCTCACCAATGAAAGCTATATCCATTGCTCTTTGGAAAGTGGCCCTTGCATTCATCAAACCAAACGACATTTTATCATACATGAAAGTTCCCCACGGAGTAGTGAATGCATTTTTTTCTTTATCATCTTCATCGATCGCAGTTTGGTTATAACCTGAGAAGCCATTGATCATCGAAATTCTATTAGCTCCAAATACTTTTTCTAGGACATGATCCATTTTTGGCAGTGGGTAGTTATCATTCAAGGATGACCGATTTAAATTTCTGAAGTCCACACAAAGCCTGATTTCTCCGTTTTTTTTCCTGATGGGTACCAGCTTTGCTACCCATTCAAAATATCTAAGAGGAACAATAATCTTTGTGTCAAGAATATTTTTTACCTCTCTTTCTATTATATGTAAGAGGATAGGGTTTATCTGTCTCATCTTTTGTCTAAAAAGTTTGATACCATGTTTCAAAGGGATCTTATGTTCAATCACAGAGGTATCATAAGTTTTTAAATCATCATATGACCAAGCAAAAACATCTTTCTATTGTTTAAGTAATTCAAAATATTTACTCTTCACCTGAGCTAGAAGGTATTTGGATAACTTGACTATCTTAGGTTCTTCTTTAGTTCCTATGTCACAGTCTTCAACCTCCTCGGGCTGAGGTCGTAGGGTAGATTAGGGATGATTTTAAGGATGAAAAGTTGTTTTAAAATGTAGAAACCTTGGTGAATATTACTAATCCTTCATATGCCAACTATAAATGTTTGGTGATATTTTTGTAAAAATATTCAAATTTCTAAGGATTTTATATAGTTTTTATAAAATTTTGGCGATTTTTAAGGTAAAATAATTTTATCCTATAGAATTTGGGCGAATCATTTTGAAAATAGAGAATCTCTTTTTTGGAAAAACCATGGAAAATTAGGCCATGACCGAAATTTAGCCCCTAAAATCATCCCTGGGGTAGATTTCAAGGGCATGTCATCTTTGTCAAACAATCTTTCTAAAGGTATCAAACCTATGGGGATCTGATTGTTCTTTATTACCAACATTCGATGATTTGTGATCATATCTTGGAACTTTTCAGTATCTTCACCTTCTTTCATGATCTAGATGGGATCGTTCTGGTTTTCTTGATCTATATGTGTCTCAAAAAATTCATCAACCATTTCTAGAAATCGTTTAATCTGCTCGTCATATTCAAAGAACTACCATTTTTGCACATTATTTTGGATTGAAGGTTTGTGTCTCATTTCTATATGATACTTCAACTTTAGGACAGTTGGTGCAATTCTCCCTCAGAGACAACCCGCCTCCACCGGGACCTTCTTTCACACAAGCCCGAAGAGTTAAGAACTCTTCCAACTCCTCTCGGGAGTTCTCCTTACCCACAGGCGCTCCTCGGTGATCTCCCGGCCACTATCTCGGGAAAATCGGGTCTCACGGTGTTGTGAGACTCGCAACACTATTCTCGTGTTAATCAAAATGCCCAACCCCGAACCCCGCTGGTCAACGGTCAACAGTTCGGGATATCGCCACCTGCGATACCAATACTTTGTAATTTCAAACCCCGAGTGTCGAGGTACCGATCCTCCGATGTAATTCCACCTGGACTCCACTCACTTCCAAGGCCCCACACGACCACGTCACCTCACACTCCGTGTGATCGAAAATCGTGGGATCGCAATTTCAACTGTCGCGAATCCTTTGCATTGGGAAACCCCGAATGCCGAAACCCCGATTCTCTGGATTCGTGCCACCTGTCCCTCCGACAATCGACGGCTCCCATAGAATTGGGAAATCGCTACTCACGATTTCGACGTGCATGCAACTCTTGCACTCGCCAACCCCGATATGCCGATATGCGATTCCCTTGGATTAACTCCTCCCAGATCCTTCGATCGGCGGGACTTCGCGATTCTCTCCAGATCTTTCAAGTCGTCGATTCTTTTCCTCTTGAGGAACCCTCCTACTCCCCAAGGTTCCGTCCTACTTGAGCTTTTCCTGGGTTTGCTCCCATAGCAACCACCAAAGTAACTATCCCTCCTAAGCTACCTTTGTCTAGGTCCTTCAGAGACCTGTTCGCGCACTCACTGTGGTCGACCGCCAACCACTCCCAAAGTGTTGAAGTCACCCGGCCTCGACGTTCTTCCGACAACAGAAGTCCTCGACTCCCTTTCCTCAGACTCACCTTTGAGACTTCACACTCGACCTGCACTTCACCTACATGGTTCGAATAACCCAATACAACTCTGGGTAGATGAGAACACGAGTTCAACTGCCTGGCCTCCTCAACGCACTCTATGCAGAGGAATTCAACTGCACTCTATGCAGGAATCTCCCGTCTTAGACAGAGAAACAATTGAAACTCATTCTCGTCTCTCTCCTAGATTTCTAATCTGCCATGAAATTACATATGCAGCATATACAATGAAAGCATAACAAGAAGCAAGTAAGCAACAACATAATATCAACAACACACAAAGAACAATCACAGCCATGGAATTGAATCAAAGCTTTCCTATTAATTCAATATCTGTACATGGGGATTCTTCACCAGTTCTCTTCTTTTCTCTCCTTGCTCCTGAATGATAATGCTGAATAATCTGAATTCCCCTACAATAATACAAAGGAGGGTGCCTATATTCTGTTTTCCCTCTTCGAAAGCCAAAACTGTCTAATCTAGACTTAATTAATTTATCTACTTGCATTAAATTTAATAAATGCCTCAGCTACCTAAGGACGAGAGATTATCTGCTCAAGGTCCATTACAATGTACAAGTGCACTTCATTACACCAATGCATTAATGTTTGGTGCACCAAATATAAAAAATATTTCAAAGTTTGAATGCTGGTGCTCTCCAACTATCTTTTCTTTGCTCCACGCGCTGGCTCGCTTGATGAGGTGTGGATGCTCCTGCATCATACTCCTCGGCTCAAAAGATTTCATGGGCTCCTATCCATGAGCTCCTACACAGTTCGCCCATGTTGTTGTATCACTACCTCAGTCTCCCAGCTGGCATCCTCCACTGGGTGATTCATCCATTTCACCAGGTATTCAAAATATTGCTTCCTCCTGGTCTTTCGGCGTACTCTTTTATCCAGTATGTACTCCATCTGCGGTTTCTGTGCAACTGGTAATTGTTTCTGCCACTGGATCACTGGTTCCTCGGTTCTAGTGTCTACTTCTCCAGCCCTGTATGGGTATAAATCCAAAAAATTGAAAATGGGAGATATCCTGATGCCCTCTGGCAACTCAAGCTCATATGCATTTTCCCTGAATTTCTTCAGGACTCTGCACGGCCCAATTTTCTTCATCTTGAGCTTGTTATATGTTTTCCTTGGGAACCTTTCCTTCCTCAAGTGCACCAGAACCATGTCTCCAATTTCAAACTGAAGTTGTCTCTTTCTCTGATCGACTCAGTGCTTATACTCTTGGTTGGACTTTTGCAGTCGCTGCTTCACCTCCGCGTGAAGTTCTTGCATCGCCTCCGCGAACTCTTCAGCTCTCGCGCTGCTAGTTTCAGCCTGTTCTGACTCGCTGAGTTCAGAAACTCCTCTCGGCTGTGTCCCATACAAAATATGAAATGGGCTCTTACCTGTACTCCGATTCACCGAATCATTGTACGCGAATTCTGCCTGTGGTAGAATCTGATCCCAACTGCTATGGTGCTCGGTCACCAAGCTTCTCAATAGATCTCCTAGGATTCTATTGGCCACTTCCGTCTGTCCATCTGTCTGTGGATGGTATGCAGAACTGAATGCCAAGTCAGTCCCCAAATTCTTCCATAGCGTCCTCCAGAAGTGACCTATGAATTTTGTATCCCGATCCGAGACTATACTTCTCGGCAATCCATGCAATCTGACGATCTCTTTGAAAAATAAATTTGCGATGTGAGTCGCATCGCTAGTCTTATGACATGGAATAAAATGTGCCATTTTTGAGAACCTGTCCACCACCAAAAAGATGGAATCTACGCCTCTCTGCGTTCTCGACAGACCTAAAACAAAGTCCATACTGATCGCCTCCCACGGCCTCTCAGGTATGGGAAATGGCTGATAGAACCCTGTGTTTTGCTTTCGTCCCTTCGCATGTTGACATATCCTGCATCTGTCAACAAACCTTTTAACATATGCATGCATGCCCGGCCAGAAATATGATTCCCTCATCTTGGCGAATGTTTTATCATGTCCGAAATGACCTGCTAAGCCCCCACTGTGCTTCTCCTTCACCAAATTATCTCTCATGGAGAAATCTGGAATGCACAACTGATTGCCCTTAAACAACAATCCATCCTGGATCAGATAGTCTATCCAGGGACTCCTGTCTCTGAGAACCGGATTCTCAGCTGCCTCGTATGCTTCTGCAAAATCTACATCTCCTTCATACATATCTTTTAAATTTTCAAAACCCAAGGTTTTGACTTTAAATTCCTGCAGCAACAAACATTTCCTGCTCAAAGCGTCATCTACCTTGTTAGCAGTCCCCGAAATGTGTTTGATCACAAACGTGAAATTTTGCATGTACTCTACCCATTTCGCATGCTTCTGGTTCAACTTATCCTGTTGACTCACAAACTACAAAGCATGATTATCATTGTACAAAACTAACTCTTTGGGTATCAAATAATGCCTCCACTTCTTCAATGCATGTATGATGGTATAGAACTCTTTATCATACGTGGAGTATTTCAATTTTGCATCATCCAGTTTCTCACTGTACTATGCAATAGGCCTGTCATCCTGACTCAAGACCCCTCCAACAACATACCCACTGGCATCACACTTCACTTGGAAGGTTTTCTGAAAATCAGGCAACACCAGAATTGGTTGCTCTGTTATCTTCCGCTTCAACATATTGAAGCTCCTCTCAGCCTCTGCTGTCCAATGAAAAATTTTATGCCTCTTTTTCACCGTGTCCATCATCGCGGTGCTAATTCCACTGAAATTCCAAATGAACTTTCGGTAGAAACTAGCTAGTCCATGAAAACTCCTTACCTCAAAGACATTCCTCAGCGATGGCCAGTTCCTGATTACTTCTACCTTTTCAGGATCCATCTTCAATTCATTCGTTGATATTACAAAACCCAAATAAACGAGTTCTTTCTGCATGAAGGAACACTTCTTCAAATTTATCAGCAGCTTCTCCTGTTGTAGCCTCCTCATTACAATGGCTAAATGCCTCAAGTGTTCAGCTCTGGTCTTGCTGAAAATCAGTATGTCTTCCAAGTACACGACCACAAACTTACCGATGAATTCCCTCAGGACTTCATTCATCAGTCTCATAAAAGTACTCGGTGCGTTTGTCAAACCAAACGGCATGACCAGCCATTCGTACAAACCCTCGTTTATCTTGAATGTTGTCTTCCATTCATGTCCCTCTCTCATTCGGATCTGATGATATCCTCTCTTGAGATCAATCTTTGAAAAATAATTTGCCCCACTCAGGAAATCCATCAAGTCATCCATTCTCGGCAGTGGAAACTTGTACCCGATGGTAATTTTATTAATCGCCCTGGAGTCTGTACACATCCTCCAGCCTCCATCTTTCTTCGGACTCATTACTGTCGGAACAACACATGGACTCAGACTCTCTCTGACCAGTCCTTTATCCAGTAGATCCTGTACCTGCTTTTTGACCTCCTCGTTCTCTTGAGGTGTCAACCTGTACGCTGCCTTATTCAACAAACTTGCTCCGAGTATGAGATCAATATGATGACTCACACTCCGCATTGGTGGAAATGAATGAGGTAGTTCGTCCACGATGATATCAGCGAACTCTCCCAACAGTTCCTGAATCTCCTCTGGCAAGTCGTCCACTCTTGTGCTTGTCAGGACAATTCTTGGCTTCCTGACAACAAAGAATTGTGGATCTTCATTCTTCTCCAGCTCGTTGAGAAGTTCTTTCCCACTCATGAGAAGTATCGTGTTGCTCACCTCTGGCTTCACTTCTTTATCTTTTATCGGCATAGTGTGTGTGTTTTCCCATCCTTATCCAAGGTGTATGTGTTCATCCTCCCATCATGAACAACATTTCTATCAAATTTCCATGGCCTTCCCAATAATACATGACAGACATCCATGGGAATGACATCACACAGAATTTTATCTCTATATTCACCCATTTTAAATTCAACCAAGCATTGTTTCGTAAAACTTACTTGGTGTCCTTTCTGCAGCCATGACACTTTGTATGGACTCGGGTGTCTGTTTGTCTTCAGCTCCAGCTTTTCCACCATCTCGGTCGAAATGAGATTATCGGTGCTTCCGTTGTCCACTATGACCTTGCATTTCCATCCCTTGGTCTTGCAATTCATCCTGAATAGTATGCATCTTTGCGCTGTGTCCTCCACCTCTTTCTCAGGTTTCAAGAGAACTTTGTGCACTGTCAGTGACTTCCCACTTCTAGTGTCTTCATCCTCATCATCACGCCTCTGCGCCTCAGTGATGTGGGCTTTTCCTCTGTCCAATTTCCTGTCTGGACAATCCACGGCCTTGTGTCCGTCTTTTCCACATGTAAAACATGTGATGATTCCTCCTCTGCCCCTTTCTCTACCTCGGGTACGAGGAAATATGTTTACGTCAGCATAATCTCCTTGCTAATCATCTTGCTGCCTCCTCGGCTCAGCGTATTTCTGCCTTTGCTGTGAGGTTCCACCTCTTTCAGCTTTACCCCGAGGTCTCTTCCAATCGTCCTTGGGCTTCTAAAATTTTTCCTGGGCAACCGCCTTGCCTCTTGGCTGGCTTCTGTCTCGCCCTCGCTGTCCCTGCTTGCGGCTCAGCTTCTCTTCAGCTTTTAGAGCCATCTGATACTCATCCTCAACTGTTCGAATGGTCAGCATGCTCAGTTCATCTTGAATGTCGTACCTCAGTCCATTCAGGTACCTTGCCACCTTTTCGTCATCACTCTCCCGATGACCAGCTCGAATGTTGAGCCTGTAGAACTCTTCGGTGTATTCTTTCACCGACATCATCTTCTGCCTCAGGTTCTGCATGCGCCTGAACAGAGTGATCTGATAATCCCTCAGAATGAACTTTGCCTTCATCTTGGCGATCATCCTATCCCAGCTCTTGATCTTTTGTTTACCTTTGGAACGTCTGTCTGCCTGCAGCTCGTCCCACCATAAGGCTGCATGTCCTTTTAACTTGGTAAAAGCATGCTTTACCTTCTTGTCCTCTTCGATATCCTCATAATCGAAGTAGGTGTCAAGTGCTCGGATCCAATCCAACAACTCTTCAGCATTCATACTTCCCTCATAAACGGGAATGTCCATCTTGGTCTTCGAGCTCATTCTCGCGATAGCTCTGATCAACCTCTCTGTTGATGCGTCCTCTACTGAGACCTCTTCTGCATCATGTCCAACTTCCTCTTCAACCTCGGAATCACTGAACTCCCCAGCGCCATCTCCGCACCTCTGGGTGGTCTCCATCTCTTCGAGTCTCGTCCTGAGATCTTGTATCTCTTGTTCCAACTCTGGGTTACTTGCTGGTCTACCCCTTCTTCAGGCATCCTTGTCTTCTCGATCAGGTGACTGCCTCTCCCTTCTCGGCGGCATGGTGTAAATTTCTCTCCTCCTCTGCTACAGAAAATAGAGGCACTTCGGCTCTGATACCATTCTGGTGCAAGTCATCCTCAGAGACAACCCGCCTCCACCAGGACCTTCTTTCACACAAGCCCGAAGAGTTAAGAACTCTTCCAACTCCTCTCAGGATTTCTCCTTACCCACAGTCACTCCTCAGTGATCTCCTGGCCACTATCTCGGGAAAATTGAGTCTCACGGTGTTGTGAGACTCGCAGCATTGTTCTCGTGTTAATCAAAATGCCGAACCCCGAACCCCATTGGTCAACGGTCAACAGTTTGAAATATCGCCACCCACGATACCAATACTTTGTAATTTCAAACCCCGAGTGCCAAGGTACCGATCCTCCGATGTAATGCCACCTGGACTCCACTCACTTCCAAGGCCCCACACGACCACGTCACCTCACGCTCCGTGTGATCAGAAATCGAGGGATCACGATTTCAACTGTCGCAAATCCTTTGCATTGGGAAACCCCAAATGCCAAAACCCCGATTCTCCGGATTCGTGCCACCTGTCCCTCCGACAATCGACGGCTCCCACAGAATCAGGAAATCGCTACTCGTGATTTTGATGTTCATGCAACTCTTGCACTCGCCAACCCCGATATGTCAATATGCGATGCCCTTGGATTAACTCCTCCCAGATCCTACGATCCGCGGGACTTCGCGATTCTCTCCAGAGATTTCAAGTCGTCGATTCTTTTCCTCTTGAGGAACCCTCCTGCTCCCCAAGGTTCCGTCCTACTTGATCTTTTCCTAGGTTTTCTCTCACAACAACCATGAAAGTAACTATCCCTCCTGAGCTACCTTTGTCTAGGTCCTTCAGAGACCTGTTCGTGTGCTCACTGTGGTCAACCTCCAACCACTCCCAAAGTGTTGAAGTCTCCCGGCCTCGACGCGCTTCCGGCAACAGAAGTCCTCACCTCCCTTTCCTCAGACTCACCTCTGAGACTTCACACTCGACCTGCACTTCACCTGCACGGTTCGAATAACCCAATACAACTCTGGGCAGATGAGAACACGAGTTCAACTGCTTGGCCTCCTCAACGCACTCTATGTGGAGGAATTCAACTGCACTCTATGCAAGAATCTCCCGGCTCAGACAGAGAAACAATTGAAACTCATTCTCGTCTCTCTCCCAGATTTCTAATCTGCCATGAAATTACATATGCAACATATACAATGAAAGCATAACAAGAAGCAAGTAAGAAACAACATAGTATCAACAACACACAGAGAACAATCACAGCCATGGAATTGAATCAAAGATTTCCTATTAATTCAATATCTATACATGGGGATTCTTCACCAGTTCTCTACTTTGCTCTCCTTGCTCCTGAATGCTAATGCTGAATAATCTGAATTCCCCTACAATAATACAAAGAGGGTGCCTATATTCCGTTTTCCCTCTTCGAAAGGGAAAACTGTCTAATCTAGAATTAATTAATTTATCTACTTGCATTAAATTTAATAAATGCCTCAGCTACCTAAGGACGAGAGCTTATCTGCTCAAGGTCCATTACAATGTACAAGTGCACTTCATTACACCAATGCATTAATGTTTGGCGCACCAAATATAAAAAATATTTCAAAGTTTGAATGCTGGCGCTCTCCAGCTATCTTTTCTTTGCTCCACGCGCTGGCTCGCTTGATGAGGTGTGGATGCTCCTGCATCAACAGTAGGAGGTATAAATGTCATAAATTCTTTGGCCAAGGAATCTACCTATTGATTTTCTATTCTTGGGATGTGATGAACGTTAAATGACGAGAACAAATTATCGATCAGATCCCAAGAACAATTTCTGTATGACCTTAGACTTGGATGTTTATCTTGATATTGTTTCTTTATTTGTTTTATGATAAGTTCTGAATCATCATAAACTATTATATTTTCAATTTTTAGTTTCCTGGCAGCCTCCAATCCTAAGACAAGAGCTTCGTACTTATAGACATTATTTGTATAATTGATTTCCCACTGTAATCTGTATGAAAAGGGAATAACATATTCATCTCTAGGTGAAAAAAATAACACTCATTCCCCTTCTCCTTCATAGGATGAAGCGCCCTCAAAAAACATTTTCCATACTCCTTCTTTAGTATTTACATTTTTCTGTGTTTTTTCTATTTTTTTTTATTTTCTTCTTCTATACAGTCATCAAAATCATCGTCTAATGATAAAATACAATTCCTAGATCCTGATTAGTGACATAGACTAGATAATTATTTGGGTTTTGAGGGTCACTTACAGTATATGCCAGTCTAGTCTCTCTGTATAATCGAGTAAATTGTCCACCAAAAATTGGGATAGTAGCATATGTCATTTCCACTTGAAGTGATCCTCTGATTTTTGCGCCCCAAGACCTGGATAAAAACATGCCATACTTGGAAGGGACATTAGAAACAACTACATCCACAAGGATACTCTTTACAGGAATTTGTGCAAGATTCACTACTAGATCCTTCATCATGCCTAGACATTTAACCTTTTTGGAATCAAAAGAATATAAATCTTGATAAGGTCTAGTGATTTCAAGGACCAACATTTCCATGATAACTTTAGGAATTAAGTTGTGATAGGCCCCATAATCTAACATGCAATTATGAAGTAAATGATCATGCACAGTTAATGTAATATAAAAAGAAGCTACACAATCCTTCACATTTTCAATATAATCGTAGGATTTTCATCTTGTAAATTTATTGAGTCTTCATGACATTCTGCATCAGAAACGTTAATCATTTTAGAGATCTTCTTTTTATAAATCGGTTTCTTGGCAAGATCAACCAGGGGCATGGGGATTTTAATTTTATTTATTTCGTTTTCTAAATTGAAATCTCCTGTTATTTTTTCACTTTCCCTAGCTGAAGTTTGTGCTTCTATATTGTTTGTTTTCTTAGTTTGTGTTGCTTTGGTTTCAACTATTTTAGCTTGGGAAGTTTGTTTTTCAACTGTTTTATCTTGGGAAACTTTTTTTTCAATTGTTTTAGCTTGGACAACTTGTTTTGTAACAACTGCCTCATTTGCTTTGTTTCTTAATAGGATATTTTTTTATGGAACACTTGTAGAGCTTGTTTCTCTGGGCCTTAAATTATACTTTTGTTGAATCATGGCCATTATGGAGTCGACGATTCCTTGATATGAAGAATCTCCCAGGTTATTTATGCTTTCCTTGTTACTAAATAGGGGCTCTTGGTCTAGATATTTTTCATAATTCTATCTATTTAGATGAGGTTCCTGGTCTTCATCACTAAAATTGTTTACATCCTCTTCTAACCCTTCGTAATTATGTATATCATCTCCTATAAAATTTTCTGATTTAAACGAAGCTTGTATTTTTTGGATTTCATTTTTTACTTGTTTTTGCTGGGTCTGGGAATTAGGGTT
>JZKD02S1711307.1:543426-572499 GCA_000966675.3 Picea glauca
TCTAAATAAAAAAAATACTTTTGTATGCCAGAAGTTGAAGAACTTGTGAAAATACAGTTTTTTTTGTCATAAAACAAGCAAAAGTGTTACCCAGCTTCATGATTTTACCCAATGGTGTGAAGGAAAATTACAAAACTGTGAAACAAAGAAAGGCATCAATTACAGAATAGTCTCACCTTGTTGCAGTAGAATAAAACAGATAGTGTAACCTTGAATAAAGCATAAAATGAAGTAACTCAGACAGTAAGCAGGTCTTGATTTACTCATAGTAAATGCAGAGGAAAAGTCACTTACTTAATAAATTACTGATACAATAAAATTACAATAGTTTCTGTACTAAATTGAAATCAAACATTTATTCAAGAATACATAAAGAAAAGTTGAGAAATGGAAGACAAGAGAAACACATAACTCGGGTTTGAACAAAACTTGGAATCTTCTTCTGCACTTGTATTAATAATCTATAAGGAGAGTTTTCTCTGTTACAATCGGCAAGAAGAAGCCCGAAATAAGTCTTCAATATATGTATGTATACAAAAAGTTCTCAACCCCAAAATGGTTGGACTTCTCGTAATTTAAAAATAGTAAATGTTACAATATGCAAAACTAAAAAGTTCCATTACCGTCCTCCTCTATCTCTTCGTTTGCTGGCAGAGACATTTCTTCTCCTCATATTTGATCCTGGAGACAGATGGGATTTGATCATGACTTGTATGAGTAGTATGTACATGTTTCCTTATTTGTTTCTAGATGTGCTTTCTTTCCCATATTCGACACATTGGATGCATCTACTCACTAACTGTACCACCAACCCAAAAGGTTCAGTTGTTTCATTTGCTTCAAAGATATATAGCTTCTTTTCCACCCGAGGCAACCTCTCTTGTATATTTTTTTCTCCCAAAGATGTGATCTGTAACTGCAAACTAGGATTTACTATCCATTTGTTTATTTAGATAAGATCAATCTAGTTCATTTGCTGGATGGTTGTCTTGGCTTCTTATTTGCTTGTCCTAGAATTATGTTGGTTCTTTGCTATGTGAATCTTCCCCAGGGATTCAGAGATACTATTTAATTCAACATCAAGTATCCCTTTTTCTAGTGAAGACATTTCTTCTAGGCGAGACTCATTTACCTCTCTAGCCAATCTCTTTCTTTCAGCTAGGTTTGTTTCCCAGGCCTTCAAAATTATGTCACCTCTATTTTTCTCAGAAAGGGACAGTCGAGGAACCACCGATACATCATATTTTGGTACTAGTAAGATAGCCTCCTGAAACTTATCTTGAGCTTCAAAGGATTCTATTTAATTAATATAATGTTATTCAGGGAAAGGTCTACCACCCTGTAACAATTTTGAATGGTTTCCACTTTTGTAAAGAGATCTTACTAATTTGATTCTATATTTTCATCTACTTCTAGTGCTTGAGCTTGGAAAGCTTCCATCTCTATTGTTGTACCTTCATCCAAGCCTATCTTGGCTTGTATTTTCTTTATTTATTCTTCTTTTTGAATGACTAGTCCTCTATTGGCCTGTGAATTTTGATACAGATTATCAAGGCTTGTTTTGAACTGTTGGATCTTATGTCTATCATGGGCTCTGACCTGTTCAAAATCCTTTTTCATCTAATTTATCACATCCTGTTCCATGGTCATCATCTAGTTTTGCAACTGACTTACCGACTAATTTCTCTGTTTCAGCTGCTCCGCTAGATTTTCTACTGAATACTGATTAGTCGTGGAAAAGGCACCTAATGATCCTGCCATTTTGTTAGTGAATTATGTATCATCTAGGCCTTGTCCATCATACAACATTCTTTGCCTTTTGACCATTGCACCATATTTTTGATGTGTTTCTATTTTAACTATGGCCCTTCTCTTCTTACTGAAAAAGAAGTCCGAAGGAGGCATTTCCTCTGCTGAAATTGGAGTAAGATCATCTATAAAGATGAGTTCAGAATTGGGATTTCCTCAACTTGACTATACAAGTGTTAATGAAATAATGGGGCTACCTATATCTATGGATGTTTGCTGCTCTGTTTTGTTGGTAGCCATTTTGTATGGTGTAGACAGAGACGTATCATGTCCATTTTTTTATCAAAGCTTCAATTTGAGATTTTGCTTAATTACTTGGTGGATTCGATAATGCAGTATCCACTTTTTGTGTTAAAACTTCAACTTTCTTCAGATCTTATTGAGTATCCTGTTTGATGGAACTTCCTGCCTCCAATCTCTAAGGTGTAAATTCTTGTGTAGATGACGGTGTTATTGGTTCTCCCTATAATACCTTAGGCAAACTATTCCTTCTGTGTTTTTGGAAATTGTAGAAACTGGCTAATTGATCTGGAGACAGAGTTCAGACTCTTCTCAATACTTCCACATATGACCAGGCTCCCCTGAATATTTCATCTTGTTGGGAAATTTCATGCACATACTTCTTTAAATTGTACATATCCAGGTGAGTTTCCACAATTGTTTGGGGATCATTCCTCTTAAACTCAATATCAATCAACTTGACGTCTTATAGAGCTACAACCTCTACTTTCAAATGGTCAAAATCTAACAACGAGAATATACCAACCTGAAGAGGGAAGGTTGGACATACCTTTTTCTGGGCCGCTTTCATTTCTTTAATGATGCCCCCTGTCATAGTTTGATACGCCACCTCTTGGCATAACATTCAATTTGGTAAAAACTTTGGAAGATCATGTGGGGGAACCGAGCACCCAAAAACCCTAATATAGGAAACGTTTTCCTCAATATACCTTTCCATTATTTTTCCCAGGTTGGCCATGATTCTGTCTAAAATCCTGGGAGGTGGGAAACCGTATAGGGAGATATTAATCGACACCACTAGATGATGACATATTTCATAGAAGAAATATCTAGATTTATCCTCCCACAACTTGGAGTGATAGAAATGGATGGGCTCAGTGTTGGTCAGGGTCTAGCTCTAGCTCATCAGAGGGAAATGAGTCATAAAAAAAATGGCTTCCATGATGTATTCCAACATATAGAAAGGGATGGGTTTCCCTTTAGCCTTCATCAATTGGTACTCTATGATTTCCTTAGCTAGATTGTCTGATAACATCTTGGCCCAGTTGAAAGAGAATCCTTCTGCCACTTCATGCATAATTGGTACCCATACCAAAAGGAAGTGAGCGTAGCTCTTCTTCCCAAAAAGTCTACATAACATCATAGCCACATAAATCATATGGGTATCTAATGATGTTTTAGCATATATTCCATGGGTGTCTTCTCTGAATTCCTTAGGGTGTCCCCACCAGTCCTTTATTAAATTAGGGTATTGTTTTCCATATTGCGTGCACTCTTCTTTGTAAAAATCCATTATGAAAGCAATGTTGTAACTGTATTTAAAAGAAAGGGATATTTTATACATTACTTGTATATGCTCTGGTCGAAAAGACCCAACAAAAACCTTCTGTGAATTGCATATGCTCCTGATTGAGATGTCAATGTTTTCCAGGGCCTAGCCTATCATGTTGTTATACGGCACATGCCTCGGTTGCGAAGCTATTTTGTGCATCTCTTACTGAGCTATATCCTTGAGCTTAGTTTCATGAGTTTCAGTTACTTCGTCACCCGAATCCTCTGGGAAATTTATCCGCTTGTGCTGTAGAATATTGAACACTTGAGTCCAAGATTTTACAGTATCTATGGCTCTCGGTGAGGTGTCCGATAGAACATCTGTGTTCGAACTTGTTGTTCTGCGAGAATGAAAATAGAATTCAAAATCCAAATACTTATTCACCTTAAGTGTATTGATTTGTGAATACCTTTACTGGCGATACATTCCTTTATCTTAATGAGGAAATCTAGGCGACGATATGCAATCTATATTGAAATCATTGATGTTGATCTGTGATTAATCTCATTAATATTGGTGGTTCACAATCAGGGACTTGGATGAAACGATTTGAAATTTCCCGAATAGCGAACTCACAAAAAATTAATTGCGAGATAATCTTGTTTAAAACATTAAGTAATAGTGTTTAACTTTAAGCGTTTTTGGGTTTTCGGACTTCGGGATTTTGAGAGTAGCTCGAGATAAAATTCCTGAAACCCAAAATCACAAATTGATTAATCATCGATTAATTATTATCTATTTTTAATTAACCCTTCTTAATGTTTGAGGTATTTCGGAAGTTTGGAATTCAGGATTTTAGAATGCGATGGTTGGTGAATATCCGAACTCCGAAGTGAGAAGTTATTAATTAACTTTTAATCAAGATTAACTTAACCAATTGATATTTAATATTTCATCAATTTTCCTCTTCGTGAATTTGTAAATTAGCCTTTATTATATTTGTGAAAGGTCATTACCTGTAGTGATGTGTCGAGATCAAGGGGTTCCATGTGTCACTATGACTAGGATCCTTCGACCACTTTTTCGGGTATCGGAAATTTAAAGTTAGGACCTGGGAAAATTCCCTAAGCGCGAAGCTCCAAAGTGACCTCTAGTGACTTAAAAATTTTAACAATCAGGAAGCTCGAAAAATCGGGGGAAAAGGTGAATGCTCGATCAACGGGGGGATTTAATCGATGGTGGAAATCGTGCATGCCTTAAGACTAGAATAAAATTTGTTTTAACATTTGAAAACCGACTTCTGAGTTATTATAAAAAGGACGAAGTTCAAGAAAGTAAAGGTCAAGGTTTAGTATTTATATGTGTTCCAACATTAGTTCAGTAGAGAGACAATTTGTATGTGATATTTTTCCCTAGAGTAGTGAGTTGTTGTTGTTAGTTTCCTTGTGGAAAATAACATCAATGGAATCCCCGGCAATAGAGATTCCTAGCCAACCTTTGTTGGATCCCTACAAGGAAGTGTGAAGGATTCATGGAATCTATGTATTCAAGGGCGATCCAAATTCCTTGGGTTGTGCAGATTGAGGGGAAGAGATATGATAGATTGGGATAGTTGCGCGGAAACTAGTTTTTTGTGGGAGTGAATTGGGCTATGAGAGACACCCTCTTTTGTGGATTTGTAGCCCCATATAAAGGGTGATTTTCTACTAATATTTGGAGAAATAAATATATGGTTGAAAGGAACATCTATTCCTTGCATTCGGTGGTCCATTTGTTGATTAAAAGACAAATGATTTTCATCTCTATTTCATTGGTTATATCATGGGTTTTATTGTTATATATTAACTTTGAGTTTAATAAATTACATGATGTTTTAGTAGTTGCATTCATGTTTTAAAAATGATGCTAGATGTATGTTAAATCATGGATGCATTACATTTAGTTAATGGTATCATAATGTTTTTATGGGTTAAGTAGTGGGGACACTGCAAAGTGGTATCAAAGCTCCATTTACAACATCAATCTTGTATGGATCTGCTACACCAGAAAAAATTGTAATTTGTATATAGATTGACTAAAAATCCATTCTTCCCAACATATGAATTTCAAGTGAAGGCCCTAAATTTGAAATTTTGTGTGTTGTTTTCATTGTGTTGGGGTCATTTTGGTCTTTGGTTGGTTGATTTCGACTTAGAAAATTGAGTCAGGAATTTTAGTGATGGTCGCGACAGTTGCAAGCCTAAAAAATGTGAAAATAAATTAAGTATGAATATGTCCCTTAGTCATCGATATAATGTTTATCGATGAGAAATGTAAATATTTCATTGCAACATATGTGGATGAAGTTCTTTTGAGATCACTGATATAGGGTATTGGGAAGAAAATATATTTTTGGGCCACTAGGTAGGAAGAATTTCAGCGAGAAAAGAAGGTTTTTCACTCATATGCAGGTGAGAAAAGTGGATTTTTTGCCAATACAACTAAGAGAAAATTGGAATGTATCATCGATACACTGGCGAGAAAAGTGGATTTTTCTCCCAAACATCAACCCTAAATATGGATTTTTATCAGCGATAAAGAAATATTTTTATCAACGATAAAAAATAATTTTTATGGGTGAGAAAGAATGAATTTCATAGACAATAATGAAGTATTTTTATCAATGATAAAGTAGTATTTTATATCTACAAGAGAGAAGGATTTTTATTGACGATAAAGAAGGATATTTTATCGACAAGGAAAGTGAATCCCGTGCCAATATGTCATCAAGGATAAGACATTTTTTCGATGATAGGTCGATAAAGAAAGTTATTTTGGTGCTGAAACGTCGACACATGGAAAGCATCATGATCATTGATAAAGGAGAAAGAGAGAAAAGAAAAATGATAAATAAAAGAGAAGAAGAAGAAGAAGAAGAAATAAAAATATAAGAAAAAGAGAAGAGAAGGAAAAATAACAAATTTTACAGAAACAAATTTGGAGTCAAAAAATTGTTTTGGGCATAACAGGAGCATAAAAACTCAATTTTAGATGAAATTTAAGGGGTGTGTTTGCAGTGATGCAGTCTACAAGAATTCTTGTGAGGGAAACTAGCTAATTATTCTTTCATTTTATAAAAAACATGAACTAATGAATTTTGAAGCTATGGATTGTGATCGATAAATGGGGCCCAAATAATAGTGAAAATTTTATATGGAGTCCAAAAAGAAGGAATGGAGATACCCATTTTGGATTCTAGGAAAATTTGAAGGTGTTTGGAGTGGAAATGTTGAAATAGAGAAAAAACCACTATTCACAAGTGTGTTTAAGGGATTTATGAAATCTTAAAAGGAGAAAAAGGGACCCCAAATAACTTATCAAAAAAAAAAAATTGTATTCAACATTTTTTATCTACTCATCAATATAGACAACATTGTATTGAGGGAATTTTTGCCAATTTTTTCTCCATTTGGGAGATAGCCATTTTTGGCCAAAAATTCAAGTTTGAGGAAATGCAAAAGGGAAAAATTTCCAAATCTAGATTGATGCAAAAATTTTATGGGATGTCAGCTCCTAAATATAAGAGTTTTTTTATATTCAAATTCATGAATACTATCAATTCCTAATGTTATCTCCTGCTAATTTGTATTAAATTTTCCCAAAGCATCTTGTCCTTATGTTATTTTTCCACTAAGAATTTCAAAGTTTTTCACCAGCTCCATCAAGTTCCCATCACCTAAATCCTTCACTCAACTGATCATCCAAAATAGTCTTGTACTCCATGAGTAAAAAATTGGCAAATATCCCAAGCCTATACCTAGCCTTAATTCCTATCTAAATCCCTTAGTTCCATAACTTCATTCATTCTTACCATTATTTTCACATTCCCATTGAAAATAAAAAATATTCCTTTTATTAAGCACCCTTATCCCATCCACAAAATCATGTGTTAAGCCTCATATGCCCAAAGTCCTTCGAAACTAGAAAAAAGGGTTTTTTTATTATTAATAGAAATATTTTTATATTTATATTAATATTTAATCCAATATTTAATTTATGAAATCACGTCAAATCATGGGCACAAATCTCAATTTATAATATGGAAAAAGGTTGGATGGAGGGTGCACATACAGATCACGGTTTAAAGTAACAAGGAGGTTAATTATGTGAAGGTGGACTGGGGAAAACTACCGTGGTTTATTTGGTGGACACGTGTTTTTACGTGGAGCACATTGGAGGTAAAAGAAGTTTGGATTAAACCACTTTTATCCCAAGCCCAATATAATAAATGAAAACATTTATCATATGTTATATGTGTAGCACTTTTCCAGGAGTGCATTTTAATAATGATTATGGGATTTCCAATAAATGAGATTCCTCCTCACGGTGAAAAGGTTTTACAGAGGTAAGATTTAAATTTTACAAATCAAGGAGACTAATGTTTATTTCCATGGAAAATAATTAAATGGAAGATGCACTTGAATGTAAACTTGGATAGTTTTTATCCAAAGGTTTTACAAAAGTAAAAGAAGAAGATAAAAGGTATTTTTCCAAAGACGGTAAATTGGAAAAACATTACACAGTGAATGTTTTTCCATAGTAAAACGGTAAATTGGAAAAACATTACACAGTAAATGTTTTTCACAGGGAAATGGTAAAAGTGAATGTTTTTACAATGAAATAGTGAATTGGGCAAACAAGACATGGTCTTAAAAACCACGAGAATGAATTAAATTATGGAAATTTAATTCTACAGGATAGAAAAATATTTGGGAATTATTTTTATTTCAAATATATTATTCCCAAATGTTTAATGAGAATATGGATAAATGCAATTATATTTGAAATATTAAGAGTGACATTTCGAAGAGAATGTGGTAGAGGAAGGAGTTGGAGCTTCAGAGGAATCTGCGGGGATCATGAAACGTTTTTTGAAAACTGTCATTTGTAATCATTGTAGAAGCTGAAACGTTTCATTTCAGTTATTGTAACCAGTTGCACACTGAAGGAACTCGAATTGTATAAGTGTTAGAGGTTCTGAGTGTGTTAATGATGGGTAGAAGTGCAAGGGCACAATTATGGTGGTTTTGGACTCTATTGTAATTTTGTTGGGACTGAATTGAATACATATGCAGAAGCATTTTGAACTGTTTATGAAAAGATTCTAATGGCTATGATATGAGTTTTGTCTTCCATCATTGTATGTATTTCCTGTGTTTCTTTAATTCCATTTACACTTCCATTTACACTGTCTTCTGTTTAAATTGGAGAGTTAAAGGCCCAAAATTTGTCTTGTGACTCTCTCGGCTTAAGTAATTTAAACTGTGTATGTTTCTTCTTAGCTAATTTAGAATTCATTTCCGTAATGCTTTGATGCAGTTATTTGTTTCCTCTTTCCTCTTAACACTCTGATTTATTTTAAGTTACAACTCAAGTTCATTGCCTCATTTAGCCTTTGTCCTCTGGAGAGTTCTATCGGCTGATCATTGTTTTCATTCAATTTCATAATTTTGACTCCATAGCCCTGTGTGTCCCTCCTCTTCTTGGCCAACAAACTTTATTAAACCCCCCCCAAAAAAACCAAATCTAGCCATTGATTTCCATAGATATATCAAGTGACACGAGAGAGGCCTATCTGATTTGAGAAGGCTAGTGCCTCACCTCTAAAGTTGGTTGAAACAGTTACCTTTGTCATTTTTCTATTCAACCAGACAAAATTTACAGAGTGCTAACATTTTGGCATCATCGTCGAGGACAAAATTGAAAATTTTTCCCTAGGAAGTAGTAGACACTTAGGCACATATTGGCTATATTCCTTCTCTGGTGACTCTACACATCAAAAAATCAGTTTGAAGGCGATTCCACTGGTAGAAGAATCCAAAATTTTAATTTTTCACTGACAACTCCACTTTCAATGCAGAATCCAACTTCCAAAACATCACTAACGACTCCATTGTCCGAAGATGAGTTCCATATCTGCAAGGTATGATCCAATGAATTGATCTCATATTCCTGACTTTCCAAATCATATTCCTCACATAAATTGGCAAAAATATTTTCCTAAATTTGAAGATGGGAGAGGAAATGATGTTGTCTTGCACTTGATTAGATTTCACATGTGCATATGTAAGTTGGGGGTTGAATTTCATGAGGATTGTTTGATGAAAATGTTTATGGATACATTAGAGGGGAGAGCAAGATTATGGTATGAAGGTTTAAAACTAGGCAACTTATACTCTCTTAAATATTTCCATATAACATTCTTTAAGCATTATGGAGAATCTAATTCTTCATCCTTGGTGTTTGAAGAATGTTGTGAATTTTGTGAACATTTCATTAAGTACCTTGAATTTTTTTTTGAAAATGAAGAGTGTATGAATGATGAAATCATAGAATTCATTTATGAATATTCATCCCAACAACAAATAGTATCCCCTCCTTTGGTTGAAATTCATTTTCCTTCCCCTGAACTTGATGAAGATATTCAACAATATTTTCAACAAGACGAAGTGTTTCAAGGTTTTCTTTCTCCCCCCATGAATGATATTGTTGTTCAAATTATAAGTGGCCTAGACATGGATGAGGATTTTGAAAATGCATCTATGGAAACTTCCAACAATGAAAACACAAATGACATAGAGCTTCAAGAAAGCAACAAAACAACATATGCCATTTTTTAATCAGAAATACAGAAAGATAATGAAGAGGCAGTGGTTTTATTTGATTCATTTGAAAATCATGGTTTTGAAAATGCATCCATGGGAACTATAAACTGTGAAATAGTGCATGTTGTTAGCTTTTCACATTTGCAAGAAGATTATGAGAAGGAACTTATTTATATTAATTCATTTGAAAGTCAAAATGACAGTCCTCAAGCAAATTTCTAGAAGTTTAATGAAACCAAATCATAATTGTTTGATGAACAAGAGGATGCACATAATATGGCTGTCATATTTGAATATGTTCAAGAATGTATGAATGTTTTTGTTGAGATGCATGGAGAAGTAGACAAACCTATTGCTGCAATTTCATTAAAAAATATTCTCAGAACTGAAGAAATAGAGCAAGAACAACAAACACTTATGAAAGAGGTTTGTCTTTTTGTTTTTTCTCATCAAGAAGAAATGTTTTTTCATGGTTTTCAAGATCTTGTAGCCATCTTGTTATAGTCTTCAGTGAAGGAGGAGTTTGTTTCATTCATAAGTTCAAGTTTTGGATTCAACTTTTGTTTCCAGCTGCCATTATTTACATTTGTCTACCTGTTTAAGAAAGATGTGAGCGGAGAAAAATCGGGAAGCCAATTGCTTGATTGGTTGCATTGGCACTTCAGTATCACTTGATTGAGTATTCATTTCAATAGTTTTAGAGTATATAGGAGTGTTCAAATAATATTGTTGGTCAATTATTTTTAAGTTTGGATTTCTAGTAGTGTGTACAGTCAGATTTTAGTAGTGTATTCAGTATTCAGTATCTAGTTGAGAGCAGTGTGCAGAGTTTTGTTTTCATCAGACACTGGTGACAGGTCAAAGCAGGGTACACAAAGATGTTTTGGGAGCATCCCAATGGATCACGCATGTGGTCTACTATTCTTTGCTACCTCACATGGAGGATAACATCCCCAATAGGAGCCTATGTTATCACCTGCTAATTTGTATTAATTTTTCCCAAAGCGTCTTGTCCTTATGCTATTTTTCCACTCAGAATTTCAAACTTTTTCACCAGCTCTGTCAAGCTCCCATCACCTAAATCCTTCACTCAATTGATCATCCAAAATAGTCATGTACTCCATGAGTAAAAAATTGGCAAATATCCCAAGCCTATACCTAGCCTTAATTCCTATCTAAATCCCTTAGTTCCATAACTTCATTCATTTTTACTGTTATTTTCACATTCCCGTTGAAAAAAAAAAATATGCCTTTTATTAAGAACCATTATCCCATCCACAAAATCATGTGTTAATCCTCATATGCCCAAAGTCCTTCGAAAATAGAAAAAAAGGTTTTTTTATTATTAATATAAATATTTTTATATTTATATTAATATTTAATCCAATATTTAATTTATGAAATCACGTCAAATCATGGGCACGAATCTCAATTTATAATTTGGAAAAGTCAAAGGTTGTATGGAGGGCGCACATACATATCGGGGATTAAAGTAACGAGGAGTTTAATTATGTGAAGGTGGACATACAATGAAATGGTGAATTGGGCAAACAAGACATGGTCTTAAAAACCACGGGAATGAATTAAATTATGGAAATTTAATTCTATAGGATAGAAAAATATTTGGGAATTATTTTTATTTCAAATATATTATTCCCAAATGTTTAATGAGAATAGGGATAAATGCAATTATATTTGAAATATTATGAGTGACATTTCAAAGAGAATGTGGTAGAGGAAGGAGCTGGAGCGTCAAAGGAATCTGCAGGGATCATGAAACGTTTTTCTGAAAACTATCATTTGTAATCATTGTAGAAGCTGAAGTGTTTCATTTCAGTTATTGTAACTGGTTGCACACTGAAGGAACTCGAATTGTATAAGTGTTAGAGGTTTTGAGTGTATTAATGATAGGAATAAGTGCAAGGGCACAATTCTGGTGGTTTTGGACTCTATTGTAATTTTTTGGGCATTGAATTGAATACATATGCAGAAGCATTTTGAACTATTTATGAAAAGATTCTAATGGATATGATATGAGTTTTTTCTTCCCTCATTGTATGTATTTCCTATGTTTCTTTAATTCCATTTAAACTTCCATTTACACTGTCTTTTGTTTAAATTGGAGAGTTAAAGGCCCATAATTCATCTTGTGATGCTCTCGGCTTAAGTAATTTAATTTGTGTATGTTTCTTCTTAGCTAATTCATAATTCATTTTCGTAATGCTATGATGCAGTTATTTGTTTCCTCTTTCCTCTTACTACTCTGGTTTATTTTAAGTTACAACTCATATTCATTGCCTCATTTAGCCTTTGTCCTCTGGAGAGTTCTATTGGTTGATCATTGTTTTCATTCAATTTCATAATTTTGACTCCATAGCCCCGTGTGTCCCTCCTCTTCTTGGCCAACAAACTTTATTAAAACCCCCCAAAACAAACCAAATCTAGCCACTGGTTTCCATAGATATATCAAGTAACACGAGAGAGCCCTCTCTCATTTGAGAAGGCTAGTGCCTCATCTCTAAAGCTGGTTGAAACAATTACCTCTGATGTTTATCTATTAATCCTGACAAAATTTACAGAGTGCTAACACCTAATATAAAAAATTTCATGGTTCTCACCAAATTTTCCTCTACAACAAGATGAAGTCAACCCTTGATATTTTTGGTACCAGTGAAATAGGTGAAAAAATGAGTAAAAGTGTTGATTTAAAAAATCCATAACTTTCATCCTAGAAATTAGATTGAGGAATGGGTACAACCATAATAAATATAATTAAGAAGGAAATGTGTTTGAAAGCTCAGATTTTTTATTAGTTTATCAATGCTCTTTGAAAATTCAATGAAAAGAAGGGCTTATAGCTTAATTTAGGAAATTTTCATATGCTTAACTCTAACAATAATTGTTGCATGCATATTTATTGTAGAAATAAAGGTGCATGCAAAAGATGTATGTTTCATATATGAGGACTGGAGATATGTAGGATTCCTAGGGATATTAAAACCATGAGGATGAGGTCAAAGGTTTTCATTTCAAGATGGGAAATGCAAAGACCGAGTCCAATGGGCATAGAAGCAAGGTTGAGTTAGTGGAGTTGGTTGAGACTATGAGAAGCTTGTAGAAGGAAGTGAAAAGGTATAGAGTAGATAATGAAAGGATGACGAGAGCTAAGGAGGAGATGCTAGAGAGTTTGAATATGTTGCAGAGATAAGTAAACAAAGATTATGGTAAAAAATAAGTAACTAGTGGAAGGAAAATAACAACATCCATATCTCATGATAGGATGGATGACCATGGGGGATCTAGGAAGTCAAGGAGTGTTATAAGAAATCATCATAATCATCATCATCATTCACTAGGATACTCGACTAGAATAACACATACACATTCAAGTTTAAAGAGAAACTCGAGCATGCCCTTATCATAAATCATAGGAGGAGGCCTGAGTCAGATATTTTGCAAGGTGATACTATGAAAACAAAGGAAAAATAATTTGATGGAGAGAATATGACAGGAGACGATATTGAATCTTGTTTTTTGGGGAATGTGAAAATATTTCCAATTGCATGATTACCTATCAAATGTAGAAGCAAGAATTGTAACCCACCATCTTCAAGGAAAAGAGTCTATGTGGTGGGATCGAATTAAGAAGGTTAAACACATTTGTGAGAAGAGGATCTCATGGGGGTAGTTCAAGATATATTTCCAGTAGAAGTACTTGTTAGATCATTATTATGACATAAATATGTAAGAATTGTTTGAAATCAAGATTGGCAGCATGACAAGGGATGAGTATGAGAATAAATTTTGGAGCTTATGAGGTACATGGATTTCATTAGGGACAAGAAGGTAAAAATTCACAGGTTCCTAAGTGGATTCCCATCATTTTACAAAGTGAAAATCCAATTTGATGATCCTAGCATCTTGTAAGAATCCATAGGTAGGCCAAGTATTTATATGAGTAGAACAAAGGAAGGACAACTTTTCAAAAGTATTGGGATGATAACAAGAGAGACAAGATGGATCAAAAAAAGAAATCACTCAATCCTCCTTTCATCAAGAACAATTCTCAAGTGTATCATCAAGGAAAATCATCATAAGGTGAACATAAAATAAAAAATTCCTTGGGGTAAAGGCTAATAAAACATCCCATAATTTGAAAAAGTTGAGACATTAATGTAATATCTGGAAGGGATATGTTTGCATTTATGGTTTATAGATTGTAACATAGATATTGAGCGTTCTCTCTCATCTATTGGTTGGAGGCATTTAATGTAATCAATGTAAAGTAGATTTAGAATTTAATTAGATTAGATAGCTTGAGTTGTAGTAGTTAAAACTCGAGAAAGCTCCCTCATATGTATTGCATTGTATCATTATTCACGTAATAGTTAGGAGTTGTAGAGCAAGAGAGAATAGAAGAGAAGAGAAGAACATGGATTGTAGAAGTTGGATAAGAAGATAGTTGTTTCTATTGAATCCATGTACAGAAGCACTTGAATTAATATAAGAATGCTTTGATCCAATTTCATGGTGTTGTTATGGTCACTGTTTGCATCTATTAAATGGTATGTTTAAAATTTACTTATATACTCTGTTATGCATTTTTTTCAATACTTTATGTGTATGGTTTCATGTTGAATGTATGAATTTTGTGAGAGGAAGAGTATGAGTTTCAATTGTTTCTCGTCCTGAGAATTCCTGCAAGGAGTGCAGTGAAAGTCCACAAGGAGTGCATTGACAAGATTCTGAGTTTTATCTCAGAAAATATCAGGAGAGATACCATTTTTCTTATACAAAAAAAAGTGGAAGTGTAACATAGAGTCGTGCAAGGTGTGACTAGTCCAGGTCGAATTCTTAGACTTTTCCAACCCAAGTGAGTGGTTGAATAATTTCTGTTTCAAGGAGTGTGCAACGTTACGATACATCAGATAATCAGTGATTATCATGGAGGTCGCAAGGAGTACGTGCAAGAATTCCTTAGAATCCTTGAGTTTGCAACAAGAAATATGCTTAGGACGGATAGAGACTTCAAAGATTCCAAAGGAAGGATAAGAGCTGAAGTCACCTCACAGAAACCAAACTTAAGAGGAAAGATGCTGAGTTATTTGGTGAAAAGTCTTTGAGAATCCAAACAGACGGTGGAAATTCTTAGAGGGAGAATTACTGATTTTTCGTGGACCGTTGGATCTCGTAGATTAGTGGAGGGGTTAAGGAGAGAATACATAAGCATTCGTAAGCTCATGATGGAGAATAGTCGTCAACTCTGGATCAATGAGAGTCATTGACCTAATATTTTGAATTTCGACATTTCAGAATTTGGGAGTGTGGAGAAAGTTGTTATGTGAAGTCGAGAGTTGCGAAATCCCGACAAGATCTGGGCCATCAAATCGTAGAAGGATTTGGACCGTTGATCCGCAACAAAGAAGTTGTGAGTTTAGACTTCGGGTAAAATGAGGAGTGTTGTTTCGTGAACTCCCGAGTCATGAAATATCGACACACCCTTTTGGGGGTTAAGTCTGTGGTCACGTTAGTGGTCACGAGGAGTGGAGGTTTATGCCTAGCACTTGTTTCATGTGGGTGTGACTTCTAGAAAGTACCTATGGTTATATGTCTTGAGGATTCCAGCTAGGAATCAGGGAGTCATTTCAACTCAGAGGGAATTAGAACGATCCTAAGACCGGGAGGTCAAGCAGAACCTGTTGAGGTAGGGGTGTTGCGTCAGGTGGTGTCAGATCATTCTTATATTAATTCAAGAGCTCATGTACATGGATTCAATAGAAACAAATATTTTCTTATACAACTTCTACAATCTTTGTTCTTCTATGCTCTCCTATGATCTCTTGCTCTACATCTCCTAAATCTTACGTGAATAATGATACAATTCAATACATACAAGGGATATTTCTAGCGTTTTCCCTCCTAAAATCAAGCTATCTAATCAAATTAAAGTCTAAATTTACTTTACATTGATTACATTAAATGCCTCCAACCAATAGATGATATTGAACGCTCAAGATATGTGTTACAATCTCTAAACCATAAATGCAAACGTATCCCTTCCAGATATTACATTAATGTCTCATCTTTTTCAAATTCAAAATATCTCCAAAATACTTGCTAGTGCATATCCAACTTTCCTCCATGTGTGCTAGCTTGTGATGCTCGTACAGGAAATTTGAGGCAAAGATAGGGATGTGTAAGATTTTACGAAAATTTGAGGCAAATTCTTATGAGATAGAATTTATAGATGGTGTGGGCATATCACCCATATTCAACATAGAAAATCTGTATCCTTATAGAGTAGATGAAGTGAGAGGAGAAGGGAATCAAAAGGAAGTTTAGTGGGTCAAACAGATTCCTATAACTGAAAATCCACAGATGGAAAGGATCATTGATCAAAGAGTTAGATAGAAAACTCAAAGGACATATCTGGAGTATTTGGTAAAATGGAAAGGACACCCAATTGAAGATGTCAATTGGGAAAGTGAAGAAGATATGCAGAAATGTGGACAAACGGTGCAGGAGCTCATGAATAGGAGTTCATGAATTTTTCAGCTAGAAGAGTATGATGTAGGAGCATCACAAGCTAGCGCATGTGGAGGATAGCTGGATATGCCCCAATGGTATTTTGGAGATATTTTGAATTTGAAAAAGATGAGACATTAATGTAATATCTAGAAGGGATATGTTTTCACTTATGGTTTAGATATTGTAACACAAATATTGAGCGTTCACTCTCATCTGTTAGTTGGATTAATTTAATGTAATCAATGTAAAGTAGATTTAGACTTTAATTTGATTAGATAACTTGATTTGTAGGAGGGAAAACTCGATAAATCTCCCTCGTATGTATTGTATTGTATCATTATTCACATAAGAGTCAGGAGTTGTAGAGAAAGAGAGCATAGGAGAGCAAAGAAGAAAAAAGATTGTAGGAGTTGTATAAGAAGACGGTTGTTTCTATTGAATCCATGTACAAAAGAACTTGAATTAATATAAGAATGCTTTGATCCAATTTCATGGTCTTGTTATGGTCACTATTTTCATCTATTGAATGGTATGTTTACAGTTTTCTTATATACTCTATTATGCATTTGTTTCAATACTTTGTGTGTATGATTTCATGTTGAATGTATGAAGTCCATGAGAGGAAGAGTATGTGTTTCAATTTTTTCTCGTCTTGTGAATTCCTACAAGGAGTGCAGTGAAAGTACGCAAGGAGTGCATTGACAAGATTCTAAGTTTTATCTCAGAAAATCTCAGGAGAGATATTGTTGTTATTATACCAAAAAAAGTGCAAGTGTAGCATATAGCCATGTGATGAAGATCCCCTACCTTTTCCTTGGCAGGGTCCATTGAACTCCCAGTAAAAGGATCATTCTTCAACTTTTGATGAGCCGAAATAGATCTTTTAGTTCCTTGTGGGAACCCTTGAACAAATCCACGGGTCCTCTTTGAGACTCGACCTACGTAACTAAGAACAAGGCGTAAGCCTTCCTTCACATTACCATGGTTCTATGACCTCAGGCCATGCCAAAAGGAATATTTCGCTAATCGGGACTTTAGGATTTTCAATGCAAAGCACCTCAGGTCCTTGTCCTTAGAAATGTTGAAGCCCGAAAAGGGTTAATGAGCTCTAGCCCCTTCCTTATCCTTTCTCCACATGAAAACCATATGTGATCACCAACTAAATCTGAAAAGGATTCCAGAATTCAAGACTTTGCAATTCCTAGTGCAAGCGCCCCTGGTCTTTCGACCCCCCAAAACCCTGAAAAGGGTTGGCGGATGACAATCTCCTCCCTTGAGCCTTCATCTATGTGACCCTATCCTATGACCTGGGGTCAAGTCTCGAGGTGCTTCGGGACTTCATGTGTCGATGATTCTCCTTCACGACTCTAGGGAAGACTTCTCCTCGATTTCTTGATTGCCAAAACCCCGAACTGCCTGGCTCATATCAACAAATCTCATTGATCCAAGATCTAACAGTCCTAGTTATTTAAATATTTCGTGAACTGGGATTCCGTGAGTCTCAATTCTAAGTCACTCGCTTCTCCCCTTCCCAAACGTTGAAATGGAGAAACCTCCACTCAATATCAATGGCCCTCGTTGATCTAGATCCAATGGACACAAATCCTCATGGGCTTACACATGCTGAAAGATCTCCATCCTTATCCTCCTCGCTAGCTCTATCTTATCTAATGACTCTCGATAAATTGACACTTCCTCCTTGAAGTTTCCACCATCCTTCCAGACTTCTGATGCTCCTCCTCCAAACACTTTGGATTCGACAGATGTCGGTTATCTGCACTAGAATTGATGGCCTAGATCTAATCTCCTGCGCATTCTCCTTCACTGTCTGGACGTGGAATCTGATGGTCCAGATCCTTTATTCCATAGTTGATCCATGACTGCTGACCCTCCTCCTCATGAGCTTTGATTTCTTCCCAGAATTGGGAGATTTCGACGCTTCAATTATCTCGACCTTCGATCTCCTCCCTGTGAGCCCTGTAATCTTGGTCTCGCATGTTTTCTTGGAACGTTGTCCCTCCTGAGCTTTGTCAACTATGAAACCTCAAGGGGTTTCTCAGCCTTCTGCTCCTCTCTACTATTACTCTATGCACAAAGGCACTATCCTTCTTGAGATTCTCTTGCTCGAACCCCTAAAGAACTCATTCCTTGCCTTCTCCTTCGAATGGATATTTGTGCCCTCTTATCAACCTCACGCTCAAGCACTCCTTGCTAAGATCCACTACATAGTGTTTAGAAACTCTATGAGTGTCATTTTCTGGACACTTCTCATGTCTTTGAACTTGAGATAGGGTTCCTTATTTCTATGCACTTGTTTGCACTAGCTCGATGCCCACCTGGTAGAGCTTCTACAAAACCTTCAATGATTTTGTCTTCTCCATGCCCTCCTCTGCACAGTTCCTCCTCCAAGGTGTTCAACAACCTTGAGGCTTCTCCCTGAGTCTAAGACTTTCTCTGGTGCACCCTCTTGGCAACTTCTTTGCCTGAATTCCATAGAACTTAGATGTGCACTCTGGCACTGGCTTACAGAGTCCTCAACACTATGTCATGCAACCTCTTGCATGAAGCCACAAAGAACCCAGACTGAAAATCGACAAACTCAACAGATAACTAATTCTATATTTCACATGCAGATGGAACCTAACACACATCTACAACATATAAATGAACACACACATAGCATTCATGAAAGACACATAAACACACATAATCATATGCAATAAAAACTTCTCTTTTCTCATTAACATAAATATTTGATTACAATGTGTACAAAGCTCGGACTGCTACAGAGTCTCGACTCTCTATATTTTTTTCTATCCTCTGCCCTACTACTACGAGACATAAAAAAAAGATATTTTTTATGAAAAGGGGGATCCTTGATCTCTTCCCTCCATCTCACCAACTCTCATTGATTACAATCAATGGCTGTCTAGTCCGAATCAGATCTGCACCTGCAGCCTTACAACCATTTAATGTGACACTAACTACAACCTGAGTAAAAGCATGGATTTGGCTCTACCAACCTTATAATCATTTAATTCATTTAATTTCAATTTGAATTTTAAAATCGAGAGGGTTGGTGCCTCTCTTCTCCTTGAATGCACGCTTTGATGTGCTTGCTAGATGGCACCTTGCTGGGGTGAAGATATTCTCATGCATCATACTCCACTGCTACGAAAAATTCATGATTTTTTTCTCATGAGATTCCAAGCTCAGTTGAAATCCACTTGGATCCAAAACTATCCTTTGGAGTTGTCCATATGCTCCACTACTTCACTGTTGTTGTTGCTTCTTCTTCCCTAATACTATTGCAGGATTCTTTCTTCTCAACTTCTCCTTGCTGACTACTTCTTGCACCGACCTCAACATCATCCTTCTTATCTCTTCAACCAGTTCTTCCAGTTGCTCCAATGGTTGGTTCTCTTTATGCAGTATCCTCAGATGCACTTCCTCATCGTTGATGGGAATATCAACTCAATCCCCCCTACAATAAATGGCCAACCTGCTGCAGACTCCTCTTCTTTAGTCTCATCATTGAGCTACTACTTAGCTTCCTCCCCTGATAGCTTGATTGTCAACTCTGCTGCAGGCATATCTCCAACTTCCTTCTTCTTCTCCTCATATTTGAATTCTGATTCACCTTCTGTTGCAGACCTCGGCACTGCAGTCATTTCCTTTTCAGCTTCCTGGCTGAAATTTTCAAGATATTTCTCTGAATTCTCTTCTCCCGAAATATTCATGAATGTCTGGTCATGGAAGTCATCTACTAGCTCTAGATGGTTCAACCAATCCTCCAACATTTCTAAATACTTCTCCCATGGAGTGAGCATATTATATGCATGCTCTTCTTTTGTTGTTGGGGAAAATGTTAGTGTTTTCTCCATCTCTTCTTCCTCTATGACAGTCACTGTTGGCTGCCCTTATTCTGTTGTTGCATCTGCAACACATTCCCTAGCCTCAACTAGGTTGTTTGGTAGGAATATCCAAATTCCCCCAATTATCAGAACACTCCTCTGATCCTCTTCCATCAACACTCCTTATTGATCCGAACTCACCTTTGAGTTCATGATATTTTCAACCAATCTCATCTTGCTTCCCTTGCCCACCTAGAAATATGGGATTTATGTCCTGCCCACTTGTTAGTCTATGTGATCCTTCGATGATCTCATCTCATTCCTTACCTGGCAACTTGAAATTTCTTCATTGCTCACTTGGCAGTTTCTGAGATCCTTCTCGGGTATCTTCTGCTCATCGTTGAGGCTCTGTCCAACCTATGGCCCACAGATGTGACCCACTTCCTCTTCATCTCTGAGGCGTTCAACATGCCTCAACCATTCTCTCAACAACCTTCGCTATCCTTTGGCCAACAATTTTTGAACGAGCCATTTTGATTTCTTCTTCATGGGCCAATCATATACCCAATACACTTTCACACCCTGCTACATTTTAAATGAAAGATTTTCCATCCGTGCCCTTATCTCAACGATATCTTGGTCCACCTTAGCCTTACTTCTCTACTAACGATCTCCTCTTGGACCACGTGCATGGCCTTTAGTAGCCAATTTTTTCCTCTCTGGGTTCATCTCTCCTGGTTGTCAAATGTTTGTTTCCTTCATGCAAACAGATCTCTATGCACAGAGAATCCGTACTCTGTCTTTAGCCTCTGATACCACCTCATGGTATAGAACTATATTCATCTCTTTGGTGTCTTCCTTCCTCACCCTACATAAATCAATTCTGTGCAAGCTCTAATACCACTTGATGCAGACCCCCTACCTCAGCTTCGATAGGGTCTGTTGACCTCCCGGTCAAATGATCGTTCTTCAACTCTTGATGAGATGAAATGGATTTTTCAGTTCCTTGTGGGAACCCTTGAACAAATCCACAAGTCCTCTTTGAGACTCACCCTTCATAACTAGGCACTAGGTGCGAGCTTTCCTTCACACGACCACGGTGCTATGACCTCAGGCCATGAAAAAAGGTGTCCTTCGCTAATCGAGACTTTAGGAGTTTCAATGCAAAGCACCCCAAGTCATTGTCCTTCGAAATTTTGAACCCCAAAAAGGGTTAATGAGCTCTGTCCTCTTCCTTATCCTTTCTCCACATGACCACCATTTGTGATCACTAACTAAATTCGAAAATGATTTTGGAATTCGGGACTTTGCAATTCCCGGTGCAAGCGCCCCTCATCTTTTGACCCCCCGAAACCTTGAAAATGGTTGGTGGATGACAAGCTCCTCCCTTGAGCCTTCATCCACGTGAACTTTTCCTGTGACCTTGGGTCAAGACTCGAGGTGCTTCGGGGCTTCGTGTGTCGGTGATTCTCCTTCATGACTCTATGGAAGTATTCTCCTCAATTTCCCGATTGCGGACACCCTGAACTACCTGGCACAGATCGACGACTCTCATTGATCCAAGATCTAATGGTCCTAGTTCTTTCAGGATTTTGTGAACCAGGAGTTAGCGACTCTTGATTCCAAGTCACTCATTGCTCCCCTTCCCGAATGTTGAAATGGAGAAACCTCCACTCGAGATCAATGACCCTCGTTGATCTAGATCCAATGGCCATGAATCCTCATGGGCTTACACACGCTGAAATCTCTCCAGCCTTATCCTCCTCTCTAGCCCTATCTGATTTGATGGATCTCGGTAAATCAACACTTTCTCCTTGAAGTTGCCACCATTCGTCCAGACTTATGACGCTCCTCCTCCAAACACTCTGGATCCAATGGCTATTGATTATCTGTGCTAGATATGATGACGTAGATCTAATATCATGTGCATTCTCCTTCGTTGTATGGACTTGGACTCTGATGGTCCAGATCCTTTCTTCCATTGATGATCCACGACTATCGATGCTCCTCCTCCGGAGCTTTGATTTCTTCCCAGACTTGGGATATTTCGATGCTTCGAAGTTCTCAGCCTTAGATCTCCTCCCTGTGAGCCCTGTAAGCTTGGTCTCGCATGTGTTCTTGAAACATTGTCCCTCCTGAGATTTCTCAACTGTGAAACCTCAAGGGGTTTCTCAGCCTTCTTCTCCTCTATGTTGTTACTCTATGTGCAAAGGAATTATCCTTCTTGAGCTTCTGTTGCTCGAACAACTAAAGAACTCAGTCTTTTCCTTCTCCTTTGAATGGATATTAGTTCCCTCCTGGAAACCTCACACTCAAGCACTCCTTGCTGAGCTTCCCTACATAGTGTTTAGCAACTTTGTGAGTGTCCTTTTCTGGAAACTTCTCTTGTCTTTGAATTCGAGATAGGTTTCCTTCTTTCTGTGCACTTCTTTGCACTGGCTCGATGCCCACCTGGAAAATCTTCTACAAAACCTTCAATGATTTTGTCTTCTCTATGCCCTCCTCTGCACAGTTCCTCCTCCAAGGTGTTCAACAACCTTCATGATTCTCCCTAAGTCTAATACTTCCTCTGGTGCACCCTCCTGGCAACTTCTTTACCTAAATTCCCCAAAACTTATATGTGCACTCTGGCATTGGCTTACAAAGTCCTCAACATTCTATCATGCAACCTCTTGCATGAAGCCACAAAGAACCCAAACTGAAAATCGAAAAACTCAATAGATAGCTACTTCTATCTGTCACCTGCAGAAGGAACCTAACACACGTCTACAACATATAAATGAACACACACATAGCATTCGCGAAAGACACATAAACACACAAAATTATAAGCAGGAAAAACTGTTGTTTTCTCATTAACATAAATATTTGATTACAATGTGTACAAAGCTTAGACTGCTACAGAGTCTTGACTCTCTCTCTTTTTTTCTATCCTCTGCCCTACTACTCTGAAACATAAAACAAAGATATTTTTACGAAAAGGGGGCTCCTTGATCTCTTCCCTCCATCTCAACAACTCTCATTTATTACAATCAATGGCTATCTAGTCGGAATCGGATCTACACCTGCAGCCTTACAATCATTTAATGTGACACTAACTACAGCCTGAGTAAAAGCATGGCTTTGGCTCTACCAACCTTATAATCATTTAATTCATTGAATTTCAATTTGAATTTTGAAATCTAGAGGGTTTGTTCCTCTCTTCTCCTTGAATGCGTGCTTTGATGTGCTAGATAGCTGGCACATTGTTGGGGTGAAGCGATGCTCCTGCATCACTGTGCAAGGTGTGCATAGGCTAGGTCAAAGTCTTAGACTTTTCCAACCCAAGTGAGTGGTTGAAGGATTTATGTCGCAAGGAGTGCACAAAGTTATGAGACATCAAATAATCAGTGATTATCGTGGAGGCCACAAGGAGTACATGCAAGAATTCCTTAAAATCGTTGAGTTTGTAGAAAGAACTAAGCTCAAGAGGGATAGAGACTTCGAAGAGTCCAAATGAAGGATAAGAGTTGAAGTCGCCTTGTAGAAACCAAGCTCAAGAGGAAATATGTTGAGTTATTTGGTGAAAAGTCTTTGAGAATCCAAATAGACGGTTGAAATTCTTGGAGGGAGAATTACCGATTTTTCGTGGACCGTTGGATCTCACAGATCAATGAAAAGGTTAAGGAGAGAATCCTTAAGCATTCGTAAGCTCAGGATGGATAATATTTGTTAGATCTGGATCAACAAGAGTTGTTTACCTAGTACTTTGAATTTTAGCATTTCAGAATTCGAGAGTGTGGAGAAAGTTGTGACGTGAAGTTGAGAGTCACGAAATCCAGACAATATCTGGGCCATTAGATCGTAGAAGGATCTAGACCATCGATTCGCAAAAAAGAAGTTGTGAGTTTGGACTTCGGGGAAAAGGAGGACTGTTGTATCGTGAACTCCCAAGTCACGAAATCCCGACTCACCCTTTTTAGGGTTAAGTCTGTGGTCACGCCAGTGGTCATGAGGAGTGGAGGTTTACTCCTAGTGCTTGTTTCATGTGGGTGTGACTTCTAGAAAGGACCTGTGGTTATATGTGTCGAGGATTCCAGTTGGGAATCAAAGAGTCGTTTCGACTCAGAGGGAATTAGAACGATCCTAAGATCGGGAGGTCAAGCAGAAATTGTTGAGGTAGGGGTGTTCTGTCAATGAACATGACAAGGATTTATGAATTCTTAGACAATAGACAAATAGACTACCAATCCCACATGGTTGAGGTAGAAGGTAGATTCATAATCAACCCATAACTATTTTGATTGATTCTAGAGCTATTCATAACTATATATATCCAAATATTAGCATATTTAGACACTTAAGATACAATTAATATCAACTTGGTCTAATGTGTTGTTAGGTTAAAGCGTGTTTCTTAGTGTCTTTCTTTAGTATAAATTAGCATGCATTTGTAGTTATGCAATTCGATGGTCACGATATGCTCTAGACAAAGAGTGATCCGACAACTCATATTCACATTGATATTAACGACTACATTGATCTATGGTTTGGAACCTGATTGGTCCATGATATCTATATGAAGAGTATGGAGGGTCATTTGTTGATGATCGATTGTGAGAAACTATCTTGCAATATTTTTCCTTTGCATTAATAAATTGTCTCAAGTGGCCACTTGAGGCAATTTATTAATGCAAACGAAAAATATCGCAAGAGAGTTTCTCACAATCAATCATCAACAAATGACACTCCATGTTATTTAGATAGATATCATGGACCAATCAGGTGTTAATACATAGATAAATGTATTCATTAATATCAAGGATAATATGAGCTATCAAATCATTCAATGTCTATAACATATCATGACCATCATATTATATAAATACAAATGTGTACTAATGCATACTAAAGAAACACACTAATAAACACACTTTAACCTAATGACACATTAGACCAAGTTTATCTTAACTAAATCCTAAGCGTCTAAATATCAGGTAACATCCCCCCTTAAAAAAAACTTGGGATAGGATTGAAGGATTTACAAGGGCGACACAGTAGAATAAGGAAGGAGGCATTACATCCTATTCCAAAAAAAATTGAAAGGTTTAAATTGAAGAGATGTAAACATTAAAAGTATTGATTGGTTTAGATATCCACTATAACTGTTGTGAGAAATATTTCCCTACGGATAGGCTAATCTCCCCTTTGGACCAAAACCCCTATCTTTGGTAACAATATAGAAGTAAACAAATGGTTTCTAACGTCCCTAGAGTTATAACTCAATCAATCGAGTAAGAGAGAAGAAGAATGGGGCATACCTTGTTGCGATGTTTGTCCTCTCTTATCCAATCATTGGGCTTGATATACAAGCTCCTTAATGAAAATGAGGTCCTGCAATGATCTGAAAATAGAAGGCTGACTTGTTATTCTATGCAAGCACCCTCTACTTCATTAAAATAAAATTTATAGGACCTTGCTCCATGTGTTAAAATATGCAAGATAAATTATGTGTTAAGTTCATGCTTCTTTTAAATGGTTATGTGTGAGGTCTTTGCAAGATTAAATATGTTGTTTTCATAAATACAACAACAAAAATAACTTGCAATAAACAATAACTATCAAACACTCACAACAATAACAAGATGATAAAGGAGTTCACTCCTCTCCGGGCTACATCTCCTTGAGCCTCCATCAATGGAATTGGTTCTCTAGGATTAATTTGTCAAATATTCTTTTACAAGATACTGCTCAACTCCAATGTAAATTATATCTATACCATTGGGATCAGAATACATAAAAACCCCAAAAATGACTAATAAAACTCTAAAAACGGATCATGGCTCATCCGGGCATGACCTCTTCTAAATGTGGCCTTAATCTTCCTTGAGCTTATCTTTGGAAAAAACACCTGAAAAAGTCCTCAAATGGATCTGAAACCTATCCCAAAGTGCTTAGAGCATAATAATTAGTCAAAAATGATTATTCAATCACATAAAATAAACATAGTCCCATCTGAGCAAGACCTCAAACAATGAGGGCTTCAAGCTCCCTGAAGCTTCCTAGAACTTCAATGGTTAAAAACCTGCAAAAAAGGTCTTCAAATGGTTGTGAAAATAGTGCCAATGGATTCAGAATGTCCAAAAACCCCTAGCTAGGCACTTATGACACCTCATTCGGCCAAAAAATGAAGAAGATAGGCCTTCTGCCATTCTCTTCCTTCAAGCTTGTTGTCTCTGGTTCGCCAAAATGCACCTCTGGGCGTTCTACCAAGAAAACGCTCCAAAACGTATGCCAAAACCTAGCACCGAGTGCAACCACATAACTGTGCAAACTGTAGGATGGTTAGGGCGCGCCCAGCCCCTAACTGCCAAGGCCATGGTCATGTGGTTGTCCATACGACTGAGCGCTATCAGAAAAAGGGGCTACATTCAAAGGATGAATATGATTGACAAGTGGCGGAATATGGTTGTATAACCGTTTCATAAACCAATTTCAAAACCCAACTCCCACGCTCTTCGTGTAGGGTCACATGATTATATGCATGCGTCCGAGGTTAGGGCTCCAATGAAACACGTGCGCCTCCATGCACATATCGGGTCACATGGTAACAATGAAACCACAGCTTAACCATTTGATAAACCAAATGCGTGCACACACTCTCCATGTGGTAAGTGGTCACATGGAATAATACACAAGACCGCGGGATAGGGCTAAGCCCCAGCCCGACCCCCACGCCAACATACAATAGTTTTAATTTAAATAAATTTAAATACATATGTATAATAAGGAACATTGTGCGGCGCGTTGACAGGGAGAACTTTGCAAAGAATTGACCAGTGGGGAGGTCCGAGGTTCAATCCCCGTGGACTCCATAAATTTTTTAACTAAAAACCATTGCCAATAACAGAGTGCCACATGGCAGCCCATGACTAGGCCACGTGGCACCAAAACACTTGCCAAAATGATGCCACATGTCAGAATGTCATTCGCCCTCAGCTACCAATCCAAAACTGCCACATCATAATATGCCACTTTAGTGTATGGATGTACAAACTCTGCCACATCATCGTACAACCTCTTCCACGTCATCCTGTACAGACTGTACGAACTGTATAGTCAGCACAATGTTTTTACCTATTTGGCGATTCGAACAGATCGCGATATCTCTCTCATCCGATGTTCATTTAAACCCAAATGAGTTGCGTTGGGTTCGTGAAGATGAGGGCTACGCTCTCGTTTGTTTTGAGGCAATTCCAAGAACTTTAATTTTTGAGCTAAAATTTGACTCTTGGTCCAGATTTTGATCACGCCTTCCCACTGAAAGGCTTTTGGACCCACAAAAGCTTATGATTATCTGTCTGAGATCCAATACTCCTCTTCTTTCAAGTTCTATCAACTGATTCTACTTGAAAAGTCTTTTTGACAATCACTTGAATACTTTGACATGCCTTGCACTGTGACTGGCTATGTCCCTCAACCACTGTTCTCTTTGTGCTTGGAAGACTTCCAACCTTCCCACTAAGAATCAAGTCCCTCTTGTGAACTCTTTGGCGTCAACACATTCATCTCTCCAATGGCTGCAAAAATTTTCCTGCGACATCTTGTCACAAGCCAAGAAAACCATCAATCTCGAAAATAAATTTATACAAGACTGAAAATGAAGCCAACAAAGTTTTTTTTTCTCTTCAAAAAGACTATCGCATATTGTACTTCATCAAAGCACATGGTGTTTTCTTGTATCTCGCTGTACTCAAAATCAACTTACAACCCAACAAACACCATCAACTAAACACAAGTCGAAAAACATGATCGACACAACATAGTCGTCAGACAATCATCGACACCATTCGAGACTCATTTGAAACATATCAACCTTCCCAATCAGACAAGTCGACATACATGATACACAATAATGTTACAATCATGAATCATTCATGATGAACCATCACCAGGTTCACTACTTACACATACACAAAAACAAATGCATGTGCATGACTCTTCAACTCTTCTTCCAGTACAAACATAAGTACATAAACCCAAAACATATGGGTACATAAGAGATGAATATGAAAAAGATATATGGCTGTAACAAGTGAACATCATACCCCACTTTTACATCCTCCTGGCGAAGTTGTGCAACAAACAAAAATGCCTTCAAATGAATTGCATTCACATGCAACTTGCATCAAACAAGTTGTGATAAACTGTTGCAACTTGTCATACTCTCAACATTAATGCACACATAAGGCTGAAATATGCATGTACAACAGAAAATGCAAGTCTTACTTGCTCAAGAAATCCAACCATTTCTTACCAAGACAACTCAATGGTGACTTCTTCTACTGAAAATCATCTTCTTGTGAATCGTCTTGACTCACATCGATAATGGAATCTCCTCTTCCATTCTTGCGAATCTCTTTATCCATCCACTTCTTTTGTTGTGGATGAGTAGTTGGATGCAATGTCCAACATTGGTCAATGAGATGACCCCTCTTCTGGCAATGAGTGCAAATCTTTTGCATCCTCTTTTCACGTTGTCTTTGCTTATAAAGTTTCCTAAAAGTGGTAAATCTTTTCCAACATTTTGAAACATGATGGTTATATAAACCACAATATGTACATGGACTTTTTCTTCCATTTTTACATACAAATTTATCATGCTTAACATAATCAAAATCAACTGAATGATAAGCAGAATTATACCTTGAACATTCACCTTTATCGCCTCTTTGAGGAGGTGAAT
>JZKD02S1711307.1:578640-590606 GCA_000966675.3 Picea glauca
CCATGAAAACTTTAGCTCTGGATTCTTCTGCCAGTGGAATCACCTTCAAACTAATTTTCTTATGTGTGGAGTCACCAGAGCAGAAATACAACCAATATGTGCCTAAGTGTTTTCTTCTCACAGATCTTAGAACTAAAACAATGTCGTTCTTCCCAAGGAGGATAGTAGCTTTAGGTCCTCGACAATGACGCCAAGATGTTAACACTTGGTATTTTCCTTGGGTTGTATCAAGGAAACCCTTAGGTAACCATTTCAACCACCTTGGACTATATTTTGACCTTATACAATCAGAGAGGGCTCTCTCAATAGACAAAAGGATTTCTCACTCAAAATATATTCAAAAATAACACTTAGAAGGTCAGATTTCTGATAAGAACATGTTTGTTTTTATAAAGGTTGGTGGTTTGACAAGAAAAGAGAAGCATCCTTGGGAAATGGAATCAAAACTTGAATCTTAATGACTTGTACATAATAACTGCAAAAATCTTGTCTATCAACCTCGAGGCAAAGTAAGAATTAGGTTCAGTAAAAAAGATAATGAGATGACAACTTGAACAATAGAAAAATACCACTATAGTAAGAGCACCTATCTATGGATGAATTCTTATTACAACTTTAGAAGAAAACATAAAGGGGAACTACTTGAACAAAGCACCATAACCAGATAAATTATGAACCAATAATTCACAGACACATAACAGGTATACACTTAAGGAAAAAGGATCATCAGAGATGAATTCCATTAACAAAATGTATATCATACCAACAAACAGTACATTCTTGAATATGTAAGACAGGAACACATATTGAACCAAAATGATATAATGAATCTCAAAGGAAGACAAGAGTAGCTTCTATATTAATATTTCAAAAATATAAAAAAGCTCCAATACAATACAAAAGTCTCCTTCTCAAAAGGGTCGAACCTGTTGATTGCAATCAAATATTTACAATATATATGAAATTATATTTTCCAGTTGTTGCTAAATTCTAGGAACAAAAAGCTAAACTCGAGGAACTAAAACTAACTGATATTATAAAATAAAGAAAATATGGAATGGTTAAAAAATGTCTTGATTTGTTGATCTAAAGTTGGGGTCAATCTCTTACCATCTATCAACTATTGTGATTGTCCTGAACATACTCCACCAAATGTGCAGCTACTACCTTCATTTGTGGAACTAGCCTTCTAAAAATAGGATGAAGATAACTTGATTGAGTGAGATTGACTCATAAGAAAATAGGTGTCCCACAACTATCAAAAAATAGGATCTTGTTGAGGTTTATCTCCTCGCTGCCACCTGTAACATCAACTTTCCACTATATTTCTAGGTTTGTATGTTGCAAAACTAACACTTTTTGAAATCTTATTAGTAAGACATGTCAAAAGAATCAGAATGAAAAATGTACACATCATCAATGTAGTTGCTAGCTTCAAAGATGTCCCTCTTGAGCATGATGTTTGCATTGGCCAAAACAATTGGACAATTTTTTTTAGGTAGCAATACAACCTAGTCATGTCCAAATGAAACCTTGGATGCGATGCCAGTAAACTTCTTGATCTTGGTCATGGAAATGAAAACCACCTCCATAGTGTCCACCCCTATCTCATTATCAATCATAGACTCAATCCCCTTTGACCATGTCCATGAGCTGGATGACACACATAGAAAGAATACCAGACGCTCCTTCACTTACAAATGGCTTTGTTGTATTGCATATGATGCCTGTATGATATATGTGTTTGAGCTACAACACTTTGTGAAGACAACCAGATCATAAAAATCACCTTTTAACCTTTGACTTGGCATTCATCATTGCACTTAATCACGAATTCTAGGCATTCAAATAATTGATTCAACACTTGAAGCATTCATATCAACAGCTGGACAACCATCTTCACATCTGGATCACACCTGGATATAAAACTTATAACTTGTTGTCGAGGCTTTAACAAATTTAACTCTGCGTTTTTTTTTTTATCTAATGGGACATATCCCACATTTCTCAGGAAACAATGGTTTATGTTGTGTATATATATCATGGCTCTCAACTTATGTCAACACGTAGAACACTATGAATGCCCCTCGTGGGATCCTCCCTTGTGATTTGGTGTTTATTATTGATTTGGCATGTTTTGTTTTCGATGCTTGGTGTGTGGAATGACTCTTTCCCTCTACATTTGATGATTGTTGGCACAGGGAAAGACCCAATATTTAACTCTAACAACACACCAACAAACCCTAACTACTGGGCCTTTCGGAAACACCTGTGAAGTAGATGGAGTCTCACCCAAAGTAGCAATAGGGGTGTTGCAGGACACATGTGTCTATGACCAGGGGGAGTGCAAGATGATCCCAAAATAATAACACAAGGTAACCTATATATTCTTAACAATATTATTCTTTAACTTCGTGAAGTGAGTTATATATCTTATATTCAATAAGGGGAACAATGATGCAATAGCAGTATAAAATATAGTAGATAACACAACATCAATCACAAAGGACAACAAGATTTAGGTGGTTCAGCCTCTCCCTAGGGAGACATCCACATAACTGTGTTTATTGATTAAGTAGATGGAAATACACAGTTCTATCTATGCACTCAACTACAGATCCTTCTCTCTCTCTCTCTCTCTCTTTATTCCCTATCACTGCGCACCCATCTACAGAATAGATCTTTGCACCCAGTTGAAGATCCAAAATTACAAGAATGCTCTAAGAAATATACTTCTTCAGCTCAAATCCTCCATATCAACAAGAAAAACTCCTCTCCATTCTTTGAGACCTCTATTTATTCTTCTATGACTCTTAGAAACCCTAGACCAAAGTCCAGGTGCAAAAAACCTATGTCCACATAGCCCGCATTTTCAGGACTTTGCCAACCTGTCCTTCCTTCTTCTTCGTGAGGTGATCCAAAACACCTATTAGTGTATTCTTCCGCTTGCTAACCTATCCATGATTCATATTCCTTGTTGCTTTGTCTTCCTAGATCTTCTCTTCCAATGAATTTCTTTCCTTTACTTCTCTCATTCTTTTCTGCTTCTTTAACCACTTCACCCCCTCTCTGGTTTGTGTGCCTTCCATGCTCTTCATACCTTGTCTTCCTTCTCCTTTAATATTTTATTTCTTCCTTAATACATTACCAAGGGAAAATAGGCCCCCAACACTCACAAGTGATTTGTCCCGAGTCACTGCAGGGTCACCCTCCTGCATTACTTCGACTGCAGACCATGCGAAGCATCCTATGCTTTCTTCTTTGTCCCTCCCTATCGTGTGCAGACTATATTTTTTGTGTTTGGTACCCCATTTCAACTTCACCTGGTACCTAGACCCTTATTCCTTTGATTTTATTGAGCTGTGGGGCAGCTGGTTGCCACAATACAACTTTAACCGGCTCCCATTCACTAAACCATCCTTCCATTCTCCATTAAGGGTCTTCAACTGCGCAACTCCACCCTCTGTAACATAGGCAACCTAGAATGGACCAAGCTAGTTTGTCCTGAACTTTCCTAGATGCTTCATGAACTTGATGTCGTATAAAAGTACCAAATCTCCTTGTTTTAATTCTTTCCTCTTTATATGTCTATCGTGGTAAGCCTTTTCTCATTCTTTTTATACCTGCTGATGGAATCCTGCAATGAACCTGTCTTCCTCTACTTCTATCAACTATGTGAGCATGTCTTGAACAACGTCGGTGTCATCCATACCTGTAAATGATGCAATTATTAAATTAGGAACCAAGTATTCCATAGGTACCATTGCTTCCAAGACATATACTAACTTAAAGGGAGTATATGTGGTTAAATTTTTGCAAGTATTTCTATAAGCCCATAATACTGTTGGAATCATCAAATCCCAATCATCTATGTTAACACTGCAAATCTTAGTTAGTGTTGTCTCCAAGATGTTATTGAAGGCTTTGACTATACCATTCGCCTATGGGGGGTATGGAGTACTCTTCTGATGGTGAAAATCGAACTCCTGAGTCAAGGCTTCAATATTTTTGTTGATGAAGTGCGTGACTTGATCACTCATAAGGATATTTGGGCATCCAAATATGGTTATGATATCATAAAAGATAAATCGTGTAGTTGTAGATGCAATACAATCCTTAAATTCTCTTTCTTCTGTCCATATGGTCAAATATTCTATAGCTGTGATAATGTATCGAGCTCCTGTGCGCTTCCCTGGTGGGTTGATAGGTCCCAAAAAGTCAATAGCCCATTTCTCAAATTCTTGTAAAGTTAGATAAGGTGCTAAAGGCATCTCATCCCTTCTTGATGATTTCCCTATTCTCTGACATACATCGTAGGCTTTGTAGTATTCCTTAGCATCCTTGTGTAAAGTGGGCCATGAGAGGCCATCTCTGAGAACCTTATGTGTTTTTTCTTTCCCTGCATAATGGCCTCCTGTGATGACTTCATGTGCTTCTTCCAGGATCAATGGTCTTTTAGAATCCATAACACATATTCTTAAGATCTCATCTGGTCCCATCTTATATAATTGTCCAGCTATAAGTTGAAAATTTGCAGCACGGACTACCAACTGTGTCTTCTGAATAACTTTGTACTTGCAAAGGGATATTCTTGTGGAAAATAACTAGACTATTTCAGCGAAGTGATCATCAACTTTTCTGATGGCTAACAATTGTGCATTTGGTAGGGTGTCATCCAGGCTGGTAGGTTCCTCGCCATGTTCTAACCTAGATAAGTGATCAAGTCCTTTATTCATTCTTCCTGGCTTGACCATGATCTTAAAGTCATAATCCTAGAATAATAGTATCCATCTGCATATTCTTCCCCTCAACACTAGCTTGTTGACTAAGTACTTCAATGCAGAATGATCAATAAACATCTTAAAATTTCCTCCCAAGAAGTAGTGTCTAAACTTATGTCTTATAATTTGTAAAGCCTGATCTACTGTGGGGTACTGACTTTGAAATAGGAACGTATCTATAAAGTTATGGGTCATGCCATACCAATCTATAGTGGATAAGTGCATTTCTGCTTGAAGATACCAGTTGATAGGCATAGTATCTAAGGTGTTAATGAACTTATGTACCCACTATTCTTTAGGAATGTTGGTCCAGGCTTCCTCATAAGTTCGCACATGGTCCTTAGGACAAATCTGACCTGTGTATTGAGCTTCATAACCTTCATCTTGGTCTGAAAAGCGCAATTTCAATAAGGTGCGACATTGTACCCACTACACGATGTTCTTCTTATGTTTTCCCCACCATCTAGCTAGTGTTTCTTTCAAGGCTTCATCTAGTGCCAACATCCTCTATTGTACTCGTACAATTCTCTCAAATTCTAGTATAAACGTCTCTAAATTATTCAAGCCATCAATTGTAGGAAGATTACTTACTTCTTTGTCAATCCAACGAACTTCCTTGGTCAATCTGGCACACCTACGCATACAGACTACAGATATTCTGTTATGCCAATTCTCCAATGCTTCCTCTGAATATGACGAGTATGCACTTTCACTTCGCCAGCTAGGATTAATATAATCTTGTTGTCTAAATGTTAGTTTATATATGTTCTCTAACTCATAGGCGTAGTCTTCTTCCCTTATTGGTTTTGTGTATCTGTGACCTTCATCAGGATCAAGGGGTGCAATGAACCTAAGGCCATCACCTTCAAATTTCATTCTTCTCTTTTTTAGGTCAACAACGATCAAATTGTTGAAAGCCCAATCAATACCCAACAACGCAGGATAGGGACAACTATCATCAACAATCTCAATCACTTCAAATTTTGCAAATTTTCTTACCTTGTTGATGTCCACAGGGACATGATCTAGTCTTCCAAAGGGGCTCACCGCCTGCTGATTAGCCATCCTGAGCCTAATAGGAGAGTAAATCAATTTAGTTTTTCCCATCAATTCCCAAGACTGCTTCGTCATAACATTTATTTCTGATTCTAGGTCGAGGACCACATAGTCCACGTCGTAGTCTCCAATCTGAGCACTAAAGTGCAGTTCCTTGTTTTTCCTCCTTTTCCTAGATACTTGATTCACATCTCTAATCAACAGAGGATCTATTCTTCCAAATTCATACTATCTTATTAGGTGTTGTAGTTCCTACACAACTCTTTCATCTTTCATCAAATTTATACAAGTAATCAAGAATTCCATAAGCTTTCTTACCTCTTTTCCTTGCCTAAGACAGACTGATCAAATGATCGAGGCATTTCACATTCCTTTACTTCTGGTTGTGCCCTAGATGAAGAAGCTTGTTCTGCTGCAAATTCTCTCCTTGCTTCTTCAAAAGTATGCATTTCTCTCCTCGGATCAAAAAATTGTGCCTTCTTTGCAGCTCTTGTGATCCTTGTTCTATTTGTAGTCTTTCCTGGAGTCACCCTATCTTCGTCTGTAACAACACCTCCTCTAGTAATAACAACAAATCTAGGTTCTTCACTGGAAGGTTTAGCCGAAATTAGTTGGACTTGTTGGTTTCCACCTCGTCTTTATTGAATTTTAGATAACAATACTAGACAATATTCAATGACATGATCAAACGAATTATAGTAGTTGCAAGTAGTACAAGGGTTTTGACAATCCCTTTCCAAATGGCCTGGCTGAGCACAGTTATAGAAATAATATGACCTCAACCTCGATCCATAACTCATCCTCATCCTCTTCCTCTGGACCCACCATGAGGGTTGAAGTTTCCTCTTCCTGGGGAGTTGAATTTCACAACATCCCCTTCTTTCTGTAATTCTCCTTGAATTCTATAGGTATGCCTTGATCTTTCATGCATGAGGTCATAAGCCATACAATCCTTCTCATCATGCCCCACAGATTTGTGGAATGTACAATAAATGTTGGTGGGTGTCTAGACATATTTCTACATACAATAGCATTCATCAGGGCGATGTCTGTTTCTACATACCTCACACCATGGTACAATATCCTGCTTCAAAGGGTTAGGGGCTCCAGAGGCCAAGTATTCATTAAATAAGGGACAATGCTCTCTGTCATGGCCCTCTGATTTACATATGATACACCAGATGTCTTGTCTTTTCTCCTTTCCTTCATCTTTCTTCATGTATTCAACCTGTAAAGATAAACTGGTTAATTGATTCAAAATCTGACTCATACCTAGGATAGATTCTCCTTCAGGGGATGCTTGTAGTTTCATGGAAATTTCTAATGCCTCAGCCTGCAAAGTGACCTTTTGTTGCATTAGAGGAACTCTAATGTGTGGTAGGAGGGAATCGATGAACCATTCCTTATGCTATTTGTTTGGGATATGAAAACTTAAATGTCATGTCGAGGTCTTGAACCTCTAATAAAATTCCCAAATAGGTTCAGTCGCCTTCTGTTTGATCTCATTTAGCTCTATAATGCACTGTGATTCTAAATTAGTCTTCTTGAACTTTGCACTCAATGCAGTCTTAATGTCATTAAGTGGCTTAGGTTGTACATATCCTGAAACAAACTTCATATACTAGCTCAATGCACGATCCCCCGGGGTAGTACTAAACTGAGCTCTCTTAATAACTTCGTCAGTGAATTTATTAATTCTCCACACAACTTCACATAAGAACTAGTGCTGGTCGGGATCCTTAGATCCATCTCCTCTGAAAATAGGTAACCTCATTTCATCTACCATGGATCTTCTTTGGTTTCTCAATTGAGTATGTACTAAACTTCTTGTGAAAGTGATCTGAGTGCTCTGATTACTCTTGTTACTCTAATTACTTCATGTTGGTAAAACAACATGAGGAGTAATAATACTTACTTCGACAGTAGGCACAGTCCCTGAAGTTTTTGGTTCTTCTCGATGAAGTTCTTCAGTTTCTACTTCCTCTTCCCTTGTGAACTCTAAATAATCCTCGTCTGATCTCCCTGCTTCTTCTCCACTGTAGAAATCTTCGTCTTGTGCTAATGGTGTGTAACTCTACTTAAATAGGTTCACAAGAGGAACCTTTCTTAATGATCTCCCACTACGCGTGTGTCTAGCTTTTGCATCATCGCCACTATCTGAATTCTTGAACATTAGCTTTAAAATCCAACTGATTATTGTATCTTCAAGATATTCTTCTCATGCAATAGCATCTTAATCTTCATCTTCAAAAAGTGTAGAAGATTTCCTACATGTCCCTTAAATAAATACTTCTTAGCTTGACTATATGATTCTGCTCTGTCGATAGAAAACTCAGTAATGTATCCTCCAATAGTGCTATCAAACCAAACATCCACTTCTCTAGACACAACGTTATCGACTCTCTTGACTTTCTTAATCAGGTTCATTGTCCAAACCACAGGTGGTCTAGATCTGATCTCAAACCGAGTGTCTACTAATTTTGATAACCACTCATACAACTCCTTATGAACTCTTGCAAAGAAAATCTCATGCACATTAGTAAATATGTACCTTCCCAACCAGTCTCCTGTACTAATTCTAGGATTCTTGTTCTGAGCTTCGGCTAAGTTTATTTCTTTTTCTTCTATCCACTTCTGAATCTCTGTTTTTGATGGAAACCACCTTGAAATTCTCTCAATAAGATCCCGGTCCTGACAACGGAAGCATTTGTTGGCACAAGGGAAGACCCAGGGTTCAAATGTAACAATGCACCAACAAACCCTAACTACTGGCCCTTTCGGCAACACCAATGAAACAGATGAAGTCTCACCCGAAGTAGCAATAGGGGGTTGTAGGAAACAGGTCTCTACAACCAGGGGTAGTGTAAGATGATCCCAAAATAATAACGCAAGGTAACCTAGAGATTCTTAACAGTATTATGATTTAACTTCGCGAAGTGATTTATATATCTTATCTTAAATAAGGGGAATAATAATGCAATAATAGTATAAAATATAGTTGATAACACAACATCAATCACAAAGGAAAACAAGATTTATGTGGTTCACCATCTCCCTAGGGCTACATCCACAGAACTATGTTTATTTACTAAGTAGATGGAAATACATAGTTCTATCTACGCACTCAGTTGCAGATCCTTCTCTCTCTCTCTCTCTCTCTCTCTCTCTCTCTCTCTCTCTCTCTCTCTCTCTCTCTACGCACCCAGCTGCATAATAGATCTTTGCACCCAGCTGAAGATACAAAATTACAAGAATGCTCTAAGAAATATACTTCTTCAGCTCAAATACTCCATATGAACAATAACAACCCCTCTCCACTCTTCTAGACCTTTATTTATCCTTCTATGACTCTTAGAAACCCTAGACTGAAGTTTGGGTGAAAAAACCCTAGGTACCAAAACCCTAGGTCCACATAGCCCGCATTTTGAGGACTTCACCAACTTGTCCTTCCTTATTCTCCACGAGGTGCTCCAAATCACCTATTAGTGTCTTCTTCTGCTTGCTGGCATGTCCACAATTCATCTTCCTTTCTTCTTTGTCTTCCTAGATCTTCTCTTCCAACATATTTCTTTCCTTTACTTCGCTCCTTATTTTCTACTTATTTAACCACTTCGCCCCCTCTTTGGTTTGTGTGCCTTTCATTCTCTTCATACCTTGTCTTCCTTCTCCTTTAATATTTTCTTTCTTCCTTAATACATGACCAAGGGCCAACAATGAATTAGCCCACAAAACTTTTAATAGGAAAATCAAATCTTGGGAAAACACACAAACTTAGGTGATTTGGTATTTAACTTAAAGATTAGTGCTTAGCTCGATACATTTGTTGAGATTTATGTCTTGGTCAGTCGTATACTTGGAGTTTGGCCTCCAGGTCAATAATTTTTATAAAAATTATTAAAACCCTACATAAAAGGCCAACAGCCTAAATTTTGTTATAAAGGCCAAATTTGTCTAAAAAATAATTTTTTCGCCTGCCATAAGAACACCAAAATCATGTGCAGTGAGACAAAAGACCCAATATCCTTTCAAAGCCACATATTTCCTTTGCCAAAATTATAAAATTTTGCATGTGATAACTGGTAATACTTCAAATTCATGGTTTGAAGTGAAACTTCTCTTGAACATGATGAGGCACGAACAATGAATTGGAAGCATTGACTCGACGAGTACCAAGAACGTAATGTGATATAAATAAGATCACTTTTCGACTAGGACGAAAAATTATGACAACACATGGAATTGGTATGACTTAGAGACAAACAAATTACCCAATTGTAAGATGCGATGCAAATAGGTGCCATGTTCAAAGGAGACAATATCTTCCATAAAGGATTAAAAAACACTTGATGCACTTCCTTTAATTTTTTTCCCATCTAGATATATGATTACATTTTTCTTTTTTAACAAGCTTGAAGAGGATAACATATGCTTGGTATAGCTCATCCTTCAAATGAGTCCCTCAACATATATTTAACGAACCTAATGAAGGAGGGGTTCGGTCCTATATGGGTCCTGGAGATTGGACTAACATAGGTTCTTTGATGCATAGTGTTATGATCCCAAATAAGGTAAAATCAATGTTTTTTTTACATTTAGAGAGTCTGAAAAGAACTTAAAGATGACTCCATGAGTGACTTTTTTGTAAATCTAGTCCTACAAGCCCGAAAAGAGTGTAAAACAATATAGGGGAGAACACTTCTAGTCATTCTTGACTAGAGTAATCATTTTTCATAATTAGTCTCATGAGGATAAAAAAGAGATAAAATACCACTCAAAAGACACCCTTTTAAACCTTTTAATGAGTGTTAAAGGAAGCAAGCTCACTCAACAATATTTTAATGTTTAGGGACTCTAAAAAGAGATTAAAGGAAACTCTAAAGAGTTTCATTTTTCTATAGCTTTTACGAGTCCGAAAGAGAGATAAAATTATACTCAATAAACTATTCTCATGTATTAACGAACATGAGAAAGAATAAATATTGAGCTTGGTCTATAAAAAACTACTATGTTATGATGGGAACGACTGCCAAGCGAGGATCAGTCCTAGCAGTGTGTCTTTCTGGAGGTAGTTTTCCCCCATGTTGCGTGATAGAATCCAATGGCTTTTCTCTATCATGATTTCCACAGGCTAGAGACTTGCCCCTGAGGTGTCATTTGCTACATAAACTCTTCTTCTTTCCTTGCTTAGGCGGTTGGCTACTAATTGAAACATTTTCACTAGGTGGAGGAAAAGAAGGTTCAAGTACTTGATGCATAGTGAGACTTGATTTGAATGGAGGTGGGTCTATTTCATTTTTAATGAGCTTTAAAGAGACAATGAACTATGCTTGTAAGAGTCTGTTTCATTTTTTAATGAAATTGACATAGGAAAATAAATATTCTCACGAATACCAGGTACTACCAAAGGATCAGGCTATTCTAGGTATTTTTGCACCTAATTCGAAATCATATTTAATGTGGCAACCTGCGGGGTGGTAGGATTGGGAGAAGGAAAAACCTCCATGAGAAAGGAATGCTGAAGAATACCTACTCCTACACTCTCAAGACTAGAATGTCCTAGAAAAGGGACATTATTCATTGTAGCATTGTGTGGATCTGGAGGTGTGTGGATCACATGGAACCAACTATTACCAAGTAACAAATTGTAATCAAGGGGCATGTTAACCACTTCAATATTGACCGAAACAGTTTTACCCTTCAATGTCACATCAAAATATTGCAAGACTCCATGAGGTTGGAAACAACATCCATAAAAAAAATTCAAGGTGGTAGGAGACATGGTAAGTTTAGGAGAACCAAGGGATCTCTAGCAAGGAAAATACATGACACAAGTGGAGGCTCCTTCATCCAAAATAGTGTGATGCATGTTCTTCCCACCAACCAAATTTTGAATTTGGAATGGTAGGTGTTTTGAGAGACTCTCCTTAAAATACTCCAAATTAAACGTAATACGATTTTATTCCTTGGGATCCATAGCTCCAATGGCTGAAAAAAATTCTCTACATTGACTTGGAAAGTGATGTAGAAATTCAAAGGATGACTTATCATAATCCTCATGTGCCAAATATTGAACGATATTATAGTTTTGGGTAGCACGAGTATTTGGATTAAATGACACTTTTCAAATTT
>JZKD02S1711307.1:596334-613753 GCA_000966675.3 Picea glauca
TTCTTGAAGAGGTGAACTTGAAACAAAATTTGTTCTTGGAACTTTTTCCCTTGTCTCCTCAACTTTGGAATTTTCTCCATCTCTTCGTTCATATCCAAGACCACAATACTTGGGTATCTCTTCAACAACAATAGGCCAAACAATGCCTTGTTCATGCTTGCCTAACCCTCTACCTTCATAGCCCATTTTTAACAATAACTTGGACCCTATTCCTCTTGTGTGATTTTCAAAAACACCAAAACATTCATCTTGAGAGGAATTTGAAGATAAAATAACATTACATACCTCATGTTCATGCATGTACTTGGTAAGGGTTTCCTTTGCCTCATGGATTTGAGTCTCCATCTCATGCAACTTTTCAAGAAGCTGGTATTTCTCCTTCTTCATGGACATCAACTGCTCTTCAAGGGAAATGATCTCCTTTCTATCTTCACACATCTCTTTCATCGCATCTCTCATGGTTAGTAACTCCTTCAACATCTCTTTGTCAAAGAACTTAGATAATAAATATGTATGAGAACTGCCAATGTTTGAAGCTTCCTCCATCCTTGCAAGATATCAAACTTCAACACAAAACTTACACAAATACCAACAACTAAATCTCAAGCTATCAATGCAATCACATGAGCAAAAAAAACTATGCTCTGATACCATCTGATCTGAAAATAGACGGCTGACTTGTTATGCTATGAAATCAACCTCTACTTCATTAAAATAAACTTTACAGGAACTTGCTCCATGTGTTAAAATATGCAAGATAAATTATGTGTTAAGTTCATGCTTCTTTCAAATGGTTATGTGTGAGGTATTTGCAAGATTAAATATGTTGTTTTCATAAATACAATAGAAAAAATAACTTGCAACAAACAATAACCAACAAACACTCACAACAATAACAAGATGATAAAGGAGTTCACCCCTCTCCGGGCTACATCTCCTTGAGCCTCCATCAATGGACTTGGCTCTCTAGGATTAATTTGTCAAAGATTATTTTACAAGATTCTGCTCAACTCCAATGGAAATTCTAGTTGTACCATTGGGATTAGAATACATAAAAACCCCAAAAATGACTAATAAAACTCTGAAAACGGATCATGGCTCATTCATGCATGACCTCTTCTACATGTGGCCTTAAGATTCCTTGAGATTCTCTTTGGAAAAAACACCTGTAAAATTCCTCAAATGGATCTGAAACCCATCCCAAAGTGTTTAGAACATAATAATTAGTCAAAAATGATTATTCAATCACAGAAAATAAACATAGGCTAATCTAAGCAAGACCTTAAACAATGAGGGCTTCAAGCTCCCTGGAGCTTCTTGAAACTTCAATGGTTAAAAACTTACAAAATAAGTCTTCAAATGGCTGTGAAAATAGTGCCAATGGATTCAGAACATCCAAAAACCCCTAGTTGGGCTTTTACGACACCTCATTCGGCCAAAAAATGAAGAAGATAGCCCCCCTGCCATTCTCTTCCTTCAAGCTTGTTGTCTCCGGTTCGCCAAAACACACTTCTGGGCGTTATACCAAGAACACTCTCCAAAACACATGATAAAACCTAGCACCAAGCACAACCACATAACTGTGCAAACTGTAGGACGGTTAGGGCATGCCCAACCCCTAACCACCAAGGCCATGGTCATGTGGTCATCCATACGACCGCGTGCTATCAGAAAAGGGGCTACGTTCAAAGGCTGAATAAATGATTGACAAGTGGCGGCATATGGTTGTATAACCGTTTCATAAACCAATTTCAAAACCCAACTCCGATGCTCTCCGTGTAGGGTCACATGATTATATGCATGTGTCCGGGGCTAGGGATCCAATGAAATATGCGTGCCTCCGTGCACATATCAGGTCACATCGTAACAATGCAACCACGGCTTCACCATTTGATAAACCAAATGTGCGCCCGCACTCTCCCTGTGGTAAGTGGTCACATGGCATAATACACAAGACCGCGGGCTGGGGTTAAGCCCCAGCCCGACCCCTGCACCAACATACAATAGTTTTAATTTAAATAAATTTAAATACATATGTATAATAAGGAACACCGTGTGGTGCATTGACAGGGAGGAATTTGCAAATACTTGACCGGTGGGGAGGTCTAGGGTTCGATCCCTGCGGACTCCATAAATTTTTGAACTAACAACCATTGCCAATAATGAGGTGCCACGTGGCAGCCCATGACTCGACCACGTGGCACCAAAACACTTGCCAAAATGATGCCACATGTCAGAATGTCATTCGCCCTCAGCTACCAATCCAAAATTGCCACGTCATCATATGCCACTTCAGCATACGGAGGTATGACCTCTGCCACATCATCGTACGACCTCTGTCATGTCAGCCTGTACAGACTGTATAGTCAGCACAATTTTTTTAACCTATTTGGTGATTCGAACAGATCGCAATATCTCTCTCATCCGACGTCCGTTTGAACCCAAACAAGTTGCATTGGGTTCATGACGATGAGGGATACATCCTCGTTCGTTTTGAGGCAATTCCGAGAACTTTGATTTTTGAGCTAAAATTTGACCCCTGGTCCAGATTTTGATCATGCAAAGACTAGAAAATGAACTCTTTCTCCTACTCCATATGATTAGAAAAATAAGATTTGTTTATGAATATTAAAATGAAAATACACAAGCAAATGTAGAACACATGAACTTGAAGGGAATATGCCAAGTTATCATTAATTGGAAAGAAAAATAAGGCAATTACAAAGCATGCTTGACGATGTAGAAATATTCGCCAAGCTCTCCTCATCCATCCTTTGCATGAACCTTGAAATCAAAACATTGATGCTTCTCCCAAGATCAAAGGTTTGATATCTGAATTCTTCCCCCCTTCACCCTGGAAATACCTTCAATATATAGCCTTGACAATCACAAACACCATGAGAAAATGAAGGATATGGTTGAGGATATGGATCCTTAATGTTGGAACTATATCCTAAGATGAACCCATAGCATAGGGATCAAACACAACCAACCTCATCTGAAGAGATCTGGCCCTTAAAAAGAGGTAGAGGATCCCATGATTCCCTCTAACAGGACTGACATTCTCCCAGAGTTGAACATAGGGTAACATACTATAAATTTCCACTCCCCTTACATGGAAATATGGTGCCACCCCACAAAGTGGCACTCCCCTGACATGCCCAAGTGAGTGCCACCCTTCATAAACTCCCCAAAAATGGTTGATTTTCCAGGAAAAATGTGTGTTTTTGGCTTTCAAATGATGGGTTTCTTCCTCCAATATGACTTCGGGGTCATGGAAAATGTCTTTCATGGTTTCAATGGGTCGCAAAACTTATAAAAATGAATGGAAAACTAGGTAAGGTGCATACGACACTTGAGACAGTGCATGAGACACTTAACAAGGTGCATATGTCACTTTGTGACACTTACGACACTTAGGGTGTGAAACTCAAGTGTGAAATTTTTTTGTGTAAAAGATGCCCCCTAAAGTGTGAGGTCAGAAGAGAAATTGATGGCCAAAACACTTTAAAAAAAAATCAATGCAAGGGTGTTGGAGTAGGATAACCTTGCAGAAGCTTCAAATAATCATCAGTGAGTATACATATGTGTTCCATTTCCAAGGCAGGCATACCTATGCTATAAATATGAGATGACTCAAAGGATGCTCTTCGAACAATACACTACCGATCCATGAGAATAATAAGTAAGGATATATCCACCAGAGATACAATCTGGATCCATACCTCCATGACATGAATTGATCGTAGCCATAAAAAATACACAATGGAGCTATGAGATGACAAAACATAGCCACAGATCAATACAATGTAGATCTATGTGAAAATATATATATCAATAATGTTTCCAACATGGTGATTGTAATGAAATATTTTACATGCTTAATTGATCTCCATTAGAACCTAGGTAATGCACATAACAATGTGAGCGCCTAATCCAAGGTCTTTGTCTCGATCCTGAAATAGTACGAATATAGCCATGCAAATAAATGAATTGGTGTTGAATATGGTGGAAACCACTTGATTACCGATCATTGTGGTATATCTTTAACAAGTACAAGCGAAATCACCAATAATGACAATGATTCGCAAGGTACCTTTAGTACATTCCAGTGAATGTGAATAAATGAGATGAGGTCGAACATTCATGGAATCACTTGATTAGAGGTCAATGATGTAAACTCACTCTCGAAAGTAAAGAGTCCTTCCATTGAGGCATGTAGGTCCCAAGGTACTAACTGGTTTCCAAGTCTAATTCTCAGATAATGTGTTGAAGTCAATAGGAATAGAATTGTCGAAGGAGAGTCTTGATGTATCCTCCATCATCGACACGAAACTAACATAGGAAAGTGATGTGAAATGGTGGATGAAATGAGTATGGAAAGACACATGAAATGGAAATTGGTAATGATAACACTTGCTATTTTCCTTGGCTTGTATCAATGAAACCCTGAGGTAACCATTTCAACCACTTTGGACTATATTCTAACCTTATACAATCAGAGAGGGCTCTCTCAATAGACAAAAGGATTTCTCACTCAAAAAATATTCAATAATAACACTCAGAAGGTCAGATTTCTGATAAGAACAAGTTTGTTTTTATAAAAGTTGGTGATTTGATAAGAAAAGAGAAGTATCCTTGGGCAATGGAGTCAAAACTTGAATATTAATGACTTGTAGATAATAATTGGAAAAATCTTGTCTATCAACCTTGAGGCAAGGTAATAATTAGGTTGAGTAAATAAGATAATGAGATGACAACTTGAAAAATAGAAAAATCTCACTGCAGTAAGAGCACGTATCTATGAATGAATTCTTATTTAAGCTTTAGAAGAAAATATAAAGGGAAACTACTTGAACATAGCACCATAACCGGATGAACTTTGAACCAATAATTCACACATACATAACATGTATACACTTAATGAAAAGGGAACATCAAATATGATTTCCCTTAACAAAATGCAGAGAATACCAACAAACAGTACAATCTTGAATATGTAACACATCAATACATACTGAAACAAAATGCTATAATGAGTCTCAAAGGAAGACAAGAGTATCTTCTATATTAATCTTACAGAAAGATAAACAAGTTCCAATATAGTACATAAGTCTCCTTCTCAAAAGGGTCGAACCGGTTGATTGCAATAAAAGATTTACAATATATATGAAATTATATCTGCCAGTTGTTGCTAACTTCTAGGAACAAAAGGCTAAACTCAAGGAAATGAAACTAACTGATATTATAAAATAAAGAAAAATTGGAATGGTTACAAAATGTCTCGAGTCGTTGATCTAAATTTGGAGTCAATATCTTTCCATATGTTAAATGTTGTGATAGTCCTGAACATACTCCACCGAATGTGAAAATACTTCATTTGTGGACCTAACATTCTAAAAATAGGATGAAAATAACTTGATTGAGTGAGGTCGACTCATAAGAAAACAGGTGTCCCACATCTACTGGAAAATAGGACCTGGTTGAGGTTTATCTCCTTGTTTCCACCTGTAACATCAGTTTTCCACTATATTTATGGGTTTGTATGTTGCAAAACTAACACCTTTTGAAATCTTATTAGTAAGACATGTCAAAAGAATAAGAATGAAAAATGTACACATCATCAATGTAGTTGCTAGCTTCAAATATGTTCCTTTTGAGCATGATGTTTGCATTGGCCAAAATAATTGGGTGATTTGTTTCAGCTAGTAATACAACCCAGTCGTGTTCAAATGCAACCTTGGATTCCAGGCCAGTAAGCTTCTTGATCTTGGTCTCAGGAAATGAAAACCACCTCCATAGCGTCCATCCCTCTCTCATTATCGATCATAGACTCTAACCCCTTTGACCACGTCCACGAGCTGGATGACACACATATATAGCATACCAGAGGTTCCTTCATTTACAAATTTCTTTGTTGTATTCCATATGATTCATGTCTGGTGTATGTGTTCGAGCTACAACCCTTAATGAAGACAGCCAGATCATAAAACTCTCTTTTTAAAATTTGACTTGCCATTCATCATGGAACTTAATCACGAATTCTAGGCATTTGAAAAATTGATTCGACACGTGAAGCATTCATATCGACACCCGGGAAAACATATTGACATCTCAATCACACCTGCATATAACACTTATACCTGGTTGTTGAGGCTTTAACAAATTTAACATTACTTTNTTTTTTTTAAATATAGTGGGACATATCCCACATTGGTCGGGAAACGGTTTATGGTGTGTATATATATGATGCCTGTCCAAACAAAAGCTTTTTAATAGGGAAAGCAAATCTGAGGAAAACACACGGACTTAGGTTCTTTGGTCTTTAACTTAAATATTAGTTCTTAGCTCGATATTTGTGTTGAGATTTATGTCTTGGCTGCTCGTATACTTGGAGTTTGGCCTCTGGGTCAATAATTTTTATAAAAATTATTAAAACTCTACATAAAAGGCCAAGATCCTAAATTTTGTTATAAAGGCCAATTTTGGCTTAAAAAAAAATAAATTCCGCCTCCCATAAGAACACCAAATCAAGTGTAGTGAGCCAAAAGACCCAATATCCTGTAGTGAGCCAAAAGACCCAATATCCTTTGAAAGCCACATATTTCCTTTGCCAAAATTATAAAATTTTGCATGTGATAACATTGGCTCTAATGAGGGATGGTGTCCTTCATGTGAGCCACCAACGATACCATAGACCGAGTGCCTGATCTGTTAAGCTATGTCAAATCTCAGAAATCAACAACCTACAAACTGTGTCCATTGAAAAACCCAAATCTATACACTGCTCTCAATTGAAATCTGGAAACTATTGTTGGAAGTAAAAACTGCAAATTGCTGAAATGAATGCTCGTAGTACCGAGCTTATTCACACTCCTACCTACCCTACTTTACTAAGCACACATGTCAGATCAAGTGATTTCACACTTCCAATGAAGCCAGTCAAGAAAATGGCTTCTTGACTGCTGCTCGCCTTTAACTCCTTCGGGAAGAAAAAAGAACTCAGAAAATGACCACTTAAACTGACAACCTAATTCAATGCCTGCATAGTTGAGCAACACAAACTCTATGTTCTTTAATTATTGCAACAGACTGGAGAAAGGATCATCAAGAACATGAAAGAACAATGAGATCATCTTTAAATGGTTCTTTTTTATTTTTCACACTATCTATGTCATAAAAAGGTTTTTGGACAACATCTCTATTTTGACATAAAGGTTGCTTGTTGACTGAAAATTCATTTTTTATTGGCAGGATGAATTTCAGACTACTTACCTTGGGCTTAAGATCATAATACCTATAAAATTCAGCCTTTAGAGCCCGATATCCTGCTTTATACTACTCTAAATTAACCAATAACGTTTCATCTGTCTTCAATTCATACTATTTTTGTTGTTGGTCAGAAAATTATTCAAAAGAAGATGAATCTTGGGATATCCTTTGTGTTTCTTGTTCTATATCAAGTTCCATAACAAGCTTTTGAAAATATTCTAACTTATCCTCTTGACTAAATATATGACATGAATCAAAATAAGAAAACAGAGTTGACCGAATATCTTCATACCATTTATGCTTAGGAGACATATCAATCCATTTTCTGAAAATTTGAAAAGAAACAAGGTCTGCCACCAACCTTGTTGTTTTGTTTGATAAGGTACCTAGATCGAAAGCCAAGATTTCCATTCTGAAACCAAGAAACTCTTCATACCCCGAGCTCTTTGAATAATTAAGTCACCATGAAAACTTTAGCTCTGGATTCTTCTGCCAGTGGAATCACCTTCAAACTAATTTTCTTATGTGTGGAGTCACCAGAGCAGAAATACAACCAATATGTGCCTAAGTGTTTTCTTCTCACAGATCTTAGAACTAAAACAATGTCGTTCTTCCCAAGGAGGATAGTAGCTTTAGGTCCTCGACAATGACGCCAAGATGTTAACACTTGGTATTTTCCTTGGGTTGTATCAAGGAAACCCTTAGGTAACCATTTCAACCACCTTGGACTATATTTTGACCTTATACAATCAGAGAGGGCTCTCTCAATAGACAAAAGGATTTCTCACTCAAAATATATTCAAAAATAACACTTAGAAGGTCAGATTTCTGATAAGAACATGTTTGTTTTTATAAAGGTTGGTGGTTTGACAAGAAAAGAGAAGCATCCTTGGGAAATGGAATCAAAACTTGAATCTTAATGACTTGTACATAATAACTGCAAAAATCTTGTCTATCAACCTCGAGGCAAAGTAAGAATTAGGTTCAGTAAAAAAGATAATGAGATGACAACTTGAACAATAGAAAAATACCACTATAGTAAGAGCACCTATCTATGGATGAATTCTTATTACAACTTTAGAAGAAAACATAAAGGGGAACTACTTGAACAAAGCACCATAACCAGATAAATTATGAACCAATAATTCACAGACACATAACAGGTATACACTTAAGGAAAAAGGATCATCAGAGATGAATTCCATTAACAAAATGTATATCATACCAACAAACAGTACATTCTTGAATATGTAAGACAGGAACACATATTGAACCAAAATGATATAATGAATCTCAAAGGAAGACAAGAGTAGCTTCTATATTAATATTTCAAAAATATAAAAAAGCTCCAATACAATACAAAAGTCTCCTTCTCAAAAGGGTCGAACCTGTTGATTGCAATCAAATATTTACAATATATATGAAATTATATTTTCCAGTTGTTGCTAAATTCTAGGAACAAAAAGCTAAACTCGAGGAACTAAAACTAACTGATATTATAAAATAAAGAAAATATGGAATGGTTAAAAAATGTCTTGATTTGTTGATCTAAAGTTGGGGTCAATCTCTTACCATCTATCAACTATTGTGATTGTCCTGAACATACTCCACCAAATGTGCAGCTACTACCTTCATTTGTGGAACTAGCCTTCTAAAAATAGGATGAAGATAACTTGATTGAGTGAGATTGACTCATAAGAAAATAGGTGTCCCACAACTATCAAAAAATAGGATCTTGTTGAGGTTTATCTCCTCGCTGCCACCTGTAACATCAACTTTCCACTATATTTCTAGGTTTGTATGTTGCAAAACTAACACTTTTTGAAATCTTATTAGTAAGACATGTCAAAAGAATCAGAATGAAAAATGTACACATCATCAATGTAGTTGCTAGCTTCAAAGATGTCCCTCTTGAGCATGATGTTTGCATTGGCCAAAACAATTGGACAATTTTTTTTAGGTAGCAATACAACCTAGTCATGTCCAAATGAAACCTTGGATGCGATGCCAGTAAACTTCTTGATCTTGGTCATGGAAATGAAAACCACCTCCATAGTGTCCACCCCTATCTCATTATCAATCATAGACTCAATCCCCTTTGACCATGTCCATGAGCTGGATGACACACATAGAAAGCATACCAGACACTCCTTCACTTACAAATGGCTTTGTTGTATTCCATACGATGCTTGTATGATATATGTGTTTGAGCTACAACACTTAGTGAAGACAACCAGATCATAAAAATCACATTTTAACCTTTGACTTGGCATTCATCAATTTACTTAATCACGAATTCTAGGCATTCAAATAATTGATTCAACACTTGAAGCATTCATATCAACAGCCGGACAACCATCTTCACATCTAGATCACACCTGCATATAAAGCTTATAACTTGTTGTCAAGGCTTTAACAAATTTAACTCTACATTTTTTTTTTATCTAATGGGACATATCCCACATTTCTCAGGAAACAACGGTTTATGTTGTGTATATATATCATGGCTCTCAACTTATGTCGACACGTAGAACACTATGAATGCCCCTCGTGGGATCCTCCCTTGTGATTTGGTGTTTATTATTGATTTGACATGTTTTGTTTTCGATGCTTGGTCTGTGGAATGACTCTTTCCCTCTACGTTTGATGACTGTTGGCACAGGGAAAGACCCAATGTTCAACTCTAACAACGCACCAACAAACCCTAACTATTGGGCCTTTCGGAAACACCTGCGAAGCAGATGAAGTCTCACCCAAAGTAGCAATAGGGGGGTTGCAGGACATAGGTGTCTATGACCAGGGGGAGTGCAAGATGATCCCAAAATAATAACACAAGGTAACCTATATATTCTTAACAATATTATTCTTTAACTTCGCGAAGTGAGTTATATATCTTATATTCAATAAGGGGAACAATGATGCAATAGCAGTATAAAATATAGCAGATAACACAACATCAATCACAAAGGACAACAAGATTTAGGTGGTTCAGCCTCTCCCTGGGGATACATCCACATAACTATGTTTATTGATTAAGTAGATGGAAATACACAGTTCTATCTATGCACTCAACTACAGATCTCTCTCTCTCTCTCTCTCTCTCTCTCTCTCTCTTTATTCCCTCTCTCTGCGCACCCAGCTACAGAATAGATCTTCGCACCTAGCTGAAGATCCAAAATTACAAGAATTCTCTAAGAAATATACTTCTTCAGCTCAAATCCTCCATATCAACAAGAAAAACTCCTCTCCATTCTTCGAGACCTCTATTTATTCTTCTATGACTCTTAGAAACCCTAGACCGAAGTCCAGGTGCAAAAACCCTAGGTCCACATAGCCCGCATTTTCAGGACTTTGCCAACCTGTCCTTCCTTCTTCTTCGTGAGGTGATTCAAAACACCTATTAGTGTATTCTTCTACTTGCTAACCTATCCATGATTCAAATTCCTTGTTGCTTTGTCTTCCTAGATCTTCTCTTCCAATGACTTTCTTTCCTTTATTTCTCTCATTCTTTTCTGCTTCTTTAACCACTTCACCCCCTCTCTGGTTTGTGTGCCTTCCACGCTCTTCATACCTTGTCTTCCTTCTCATTTAATATTTTATTTCTTCCTTAATACATTACCAAGGGAAAATAGGCCCCCAACACTCACAAGGGTCATCCTCCTGCATTACTTCGACTGCAGACCGCACGAAGCATCCTGTGCTTTCTTCTTTGTCCCTCCCTATCGTGTGCAGACTATATTTTCTGTGTTTGGTACCCCATTTCAACTTCACCTGGTACCTAGACCCTTATTCCTTTGATTTTATTGAGAGTTGTGGGGTAGTTGGTTGTCACAATACAACTTTAACCAGCTCCCATTCACTAAACCATCCTTCCATTCTCCATTAAGGGTCTTCAACTGCGCAACTCCACCCTCTGTAACATAGGAAACCTAGAATGGACCAAGCTAGTCTGTCCTGAACTTTCCTATATGCTTCATGAACTTGATGTCATATAAAAGTACCAAATCTCTTTTTTTTAATTCTTTCCTCTTGATATGTCTGTCGTGGTAAGCCTTTTCTCATTCTTTTTATACCTGCTGATGGAATCCTGCAATGAACCTGTCTTCCTCTACTTCCATCAACTATGCGAGCATGTCTTGAACAACATCAGTGTCATCCATACCTGTAAATGCTGCAATTATTAAACTAGGAACCAAGTATTCCATAGGTACCATTGCTTCCAAGACATATACTAACTTAAAGGGAGTCTATGTGGTTAAATTTTTGCAAGTATTTCTATAAGCCCATAATATTGTTGGAATCCTCAAATCCCATTCATCTATGTTAACACTGCAAATCTTAGTCAGTGTTGTCTCCAAGATGTTATTGAAGGCTTCGACTATACTATTAGCCTATGGGGAGTATGGAGTACTCTTCTGATGGTGAAATTCGAACTCCTGATTCAAGGCTTCAATATTTTTGTTGATGAAGTGCGTGACTTGACCACTCATAAGGATATTTGGGCATCCAAATATGGTTATGATATCATCAAAGATAAACCGTGCAACTGTAGATGCAATACAATCCTTAAATTCTCTTGCTTATGCCCATATGGTCAAATATTCTATAGCAGTGATAATGTATCGAGCTCCTGTGCGCTTCCCTGGTGGGTTTATAGGTCCAAAAAGTCAATAGCCCATTTCTCAAATTCTTGTAAAGTTAGATAAGGTGCTAAAGGCATCTCATCCCTTCTTGACAACTTCCCTATTCTCTGACATACATCGTAGGCTTTGTAGTATTCCTTAGCATTCTTGTGTAAAGTGGGCCACCAGAGGCCATCTCTGAGAACCTTATGTGTTTTTTCTTTCCCTGCATAATGGCCTCCTGTGATGACTTCATGTGCTTCTTCCAGGATCAATGGTCTTTCAAACTCCATAACACATATTCTTAAGATCTCATCTGGTCCCATCTTATATAATTGTCCAGCTATAAGTTGAAAATTTGCAGTGTGGAATACCAACTGTTTCTTCTGAATAACTTTGTACTCGCAAAGGGATATTCTTGTGGACAAGAACTAGACTATTTCGGCGAAGTGATCATCAACTTTTCTGACGACTAACAATTGTGCATTTGGTAGGGTGTCATCCAGGCTGGTAGGTTCCTCGCCATGTTCTAACCTAGATAAGTGATCAGGTCCTTTATTCATTCTTCCTGGCTTGACCATGATCTCAAATTCATAATCCTATAATAATAGTATCCATCTGCATATTCTTCCCCTCAACACTAGCTTGTTGACTAAGTACTTCAATGCAGAATGATCAGTAAACATCTTAAAATTTCCTCCCAAGAAGTAGTGTCTAAACTTATGTCTTATAATTTGTAAAGCCTGATCTACTTTGGGGTACTGACCTTGAAATAGGAACATATCTATAAATTTATGGGTCATACCATACCAATCTATAGTGGATAAGCGCAATTCTGCTTGAAGATACCAGTTGATAGGCATAGTATCTAAGGTGTTAATGAACTTATGTACCCACTGTTCTTTAGCAATGTTGGTCCAGGCTTCCTCATAAGTTCGCACATGGTCCTTAGGACAAATCTGACCTGTGTATTGAACTTCACAACCTTCATCTTGGTCTGAAAAGCACAATTTCAATAAGGTGCGACATTGTACCCACTACATGATGTTCTTCTTATGTGTTCCCCACAATCTAGCTAGTGTTGCTTTCAAGGCTTCATCTAGTGCCAACATCCTCTATTGTACTCGTACAATTCTCTCAAATTCTAGTATCAACGTCTCTAAATTATTCAAGCCATCAAATGTAGGAAGATTGCTTACTTCTTTGTCAATCCAATGAACTTCCTTGGTCAATTTGGCACACCTACGCATACAGACTGCAGATATTCTATTCTGCCAATTCTCCAATGCTTCCTCTGAATATGACGAGTATGCACTTTCACTTTGCCAACTAGGATTAATATAATCTTGTTGTCTGAATGTCAGTTTATATATGTTCTCTAACTCATAGGCGTAGTCTTCTTCCCTTATTGGTTTTGTGTATCTGTGACCTTCATCAGGATCAAGGGGCGCAATGACCCTAAGGCCATCACCTTCAAATTTCATTCTTCTCTTTTTTAGGTCAACAACGTTCAAATTGTTGAAAGCCCAATCAATACCCAACAATGCAGGATAGGGACAACTATCATGAACAATCTCAATCACTTCGAATTCTGCAAATGTTCTTACCTTGTTGATGTCCACAGGGACATGCTTTAGTCTTCCAAAGGGGCTCATCACCTGCTGATTAGCCATCCTGAGCCTAATAGGAGAGTAAATCAATTTAGTTTTTCCCATCAATGCCCAAGTCTGCTTCGTCATAACATTTACTTCTAATTCTAGGTCAAGGACCACATAGTCCACATTGTAGTCTCCAATCTGAGCACTAAAGTGAAGTTCCTTACTTTTCCTCCTTTTCCTAGATACTTGATTCACATCTCTACTCAGCAGAGGATCTATTCTTCCAATTTCATACTATCTTATTAGGTGTTGTAGTTCCTACACAACTCTTTCATCTTTCATCAAATTTATACAAGTAAACAAGAATTCCATAAGCTTTCTTACCTCTTTTCCTTGCCTAAGACAGACTGATCAAATGATCAAGGCATTTCACATTCCTTTACTTCTGGTTGTGCCCTAGATGAAGAAGCTTGTTCTAATGCAAATTCTCTCCTTACTTCTTCAAAAGTATGCATTTCTCTCCTCGGATCAAAAAATTGTGCCTTCTTTGCAGCTATTGTGATCCTTGTTCTATTTGTAGTCTTTCTTGGAGTCACCCTATATTCATTTGTAACAACACCTCCTCTAGTAATAACAACGAATCTAGGTTCTTCACTGCAAGGTTTAGCCGAAATTAGTTGGACTTGTTGGTTTCCACCTCGTCTTTATTGAATTTTAGATAGCAATACTAGACAATCTTCAATGACATGATCAAACGAATTACAGTAGTTGCAAGTAGTACAAGGGTTTTGAAAATCCCTTGCCAAATGGCCTGGTTGGGCACAGTTATAGAAATAATATGACCTCAACCTCGATCCATACCTCAGCCTCATCCTCTTCCTCTGAACCCACCACGGGGGTTGAAGTTTCCTCTTCCTCGGGAGTTGAATTGTGCAACATCCCCTTCTTTCTGTAATTCTCCTTGAATTCTATAGGTATCCCTTGATCTTTCATGCATGAGGTCATAAGCCATACAATCCTTCTCATCATGCCCCACAGATTTTCGGAATGTACAATAAATGTTGGTGGGTGTCTAGACATATTTCTGCATACAATAGCATTCATCAGGGCGATGTCTGTTTCTACATACCTCGCACCATGGTATAGTATCCTGCTTCAAAGGGTTAGGGGCTCCAGAGGCCAAGTATTCATTAAATAAGGGAAAATGCTCTCTGTCATGGCCCTCTGATTTACATATGATACACCAGATGTCTTATCTTTTCTCCTTTCCTTCATATTTCTTCATGTCTTCAACCTGTAAAGATAAACTGGTTAATTGATTCAAAATCTTACTCATACCTGGGATAGATTCTCCTACAGGGGATGCTTGTAGTTTCATGGAAATTTCTAATGCCTCAGCCTGCAAAGTGACCTTTTGTTGCATTAGAGGAACTCTAATGTGTGGTAGGAGGGAATCGATGAACCATTCCTTATGCTATTTGTTTGGGATCTGAAAACTTAAATGGCCTGTCGAGGTCTTGAACCTCTAATTAAATTCCCAAATAGGTTCAGTCGCCTTCTGTTTGATCTCATTTAGCTCTATAATGCACTGTGATTCTAAATTAGTCTTCTTGAACTCTGCACTCAATGTAGTCTTAATGTCATTCATTGGCTTAGGTTGTACAGATCCTGAAACAAACTTCATATACTAGCTCAATGAACGATCCCTCGGGGTAGTACTAAATTGAGCTCTCTTAATAGCTTCGTCGGTGAATTTATTAATGCTCCACACAACTTCACATAAGAACTAGTTCTAGCTGGGATCCTCAGATCCATCTCCTCTGAAAATAGGTAACCTCATTTCATCTACCATGGATCTTCTTTGGTTTCTTGACTGAGTATGTACTAAACTTCTTGTGAAAGTGCTCTGAGTGCTCTGATTACTCTTGTTACTCTATGAAATATTCTATGTTGTAAAATGAGGTAAAACTCCCAAATTCTGATGTTGGACTTTCGTCAAACAGTTTGCAGACTTCTGATTTTATGGTTGTAGGTGAAAATTGGTTGGAAGGCAGGCTGTTTCTTTGTTTTGTTTGCTGTTATGAGGGTTTTCTAACTCCTTATACCTCCCCAATGAAATGCCAATTGTGTTATTTTGATTTTAAACAGAACCCATAAAAATAATGACCAATCATTTACATTTGTATGAGCATATTGATGAAACTCTTTGATGATTTTATTAATTAATATGGTTGAGCCAACTAAAATCATAAATGGCATGAAATACCTCTCAGAAATGAAAGAAAAGATGGATAAATAGAGCTCAAACCCTCCAGCTTCAGTCAACAATGAAGAAACACCTCAAATCTGTCCCCACGCGCTGGTAAGAGGGTCGATTTATGTGTTTTAGTGTCCAGCTGTTGGTTGAATGGTATGACAGCCCCAAAACATAGAGATACCTCCCCCTACGGTGCAAGGAACAACCAGTAATGTGAGTCGAATACAGTAGCAGCAACAACCTCGCCTTAACTCCTCACGCAGCCACCAAAGAACGTCCAAATCATGGACAAGAAAGACACGACCAACCAATACAAAGAACACGCAGCAACAAGAAGAATCACCCAGCAGCTATCCAACCCACTTATCTCCCACGCAGAGGTGAAGAAGAACGTACAGCCCCACAGTTAATTCTCTCAGCAGAAAGGTCGCGTCTTAGTGATGAATGAGCCCGCCTCAAGGGAGAACACGCAACAAATTAATGGAAACGTGCCCAGCTCCAAACGATGATTTAAACCCTCAACTTGTACCCATAACAATGCCTCTTCTTGCCACTTCTACTCGCCCATAATAGCTAATTTGCTGCCAGGAGGAAGGGACGCGACCAACTCCCAAGGGAAAACCCAACTCGACCCAAGTGCCAAAAAGAACTGAACTGGAACCTTGATTAATGAACTCCCGAATCACAATGCCACTGTCCACAAATGAAAATCATGTATGGCTTCTCCGATTCTCCTGGCTAGAGCAGATAATTTCACAGCCAAATCCAAGATTCCACGGCTAGGGCAGATAGTTTCACTGCCGAATCCGAGGTGTCGAATGGGTTTCCAGCTAAAACCCTCATTTGCTCACCGAGCTCTTCTCCAAGATCAATTTCTCAAAATGAATAGTCGATGATCACTTTTTCCCCTCAATCGTCCTTTTATTCCTTCACTTGTCCTTTTCCTGCATTAAAATATTTATTTAATCATTAATTGGAGAGAAATACCCTCAAAGAGGGTTTATTAATGATAAGCTCACTTTTCCTAAGTTTCACTTTATAATTCGAAAGTGACTTTACTAGTATCATTTCCCCAGCTCATCCATCTAATGGTTTACAGGAAACTGTGTAAACCACCACAGTATTCTGACTGCCTAGGAAAAACGGGACATTACAGTCCTCCCTGCCCAAATTTGCTTGTCCTCAAGCAACTTCAAACTTGGAAACTGCAACACCTGCCTGTTCTCCCAAGTAGCATCCTCCATGGATAGATCTGTCCATTCTACCCAGTACTCCCTGACCGCCCTGTCTCTGACGATGGCTTTAGGCCACCCATACAAACAGAAAATCCCCCTAGAAGATAACTCGGTCACCTGCGCTGCTGAGTAGTCTAAAGAAATGGTGGGGAAGTGGGCAAGCTTGGCGAGTTGATCCACCATGACATAGATGCAATCCTTCCCTTGCTTCTTCAGTAACTTGCTGAGGAAATCCCTGGGGATGCCTTCCCACCCCTGATCATGAAAACGCTGTAATGATCTGGCTGGATGTATGTGCTCCACCTCAATTCCCTGGCGAACTCCGCACTCTTGGAGATGCCTCTCTAACTTGTCTCTATAGGCCCTGGGGTGCCTATATGAAGTGGTAAGCACTGCTCGAGTACCCTCCTCTAACTCACTGATGTCCTCTAACTC
>JZKD02S1711307.1:641759-660347 GCA_000966675.3 Picea glauca
TTTTTCCTAAGGTTTTTATTTGTTTATTAGTCATAATTAGTCATTATCCAATCTCCTATATTTTAGGAGAGAATATTCCACCTGGAGAATATTCTCTTTCAGTTGACACTTCAGTTTGACTAGTTGAGTTGAGTTTATATGTTGCCTTGGGATCATCACCATGCTTATTCGACCTTGCCTTGGTATCATCACTAGAGTGGCACATTAGCCTCAATTCCCTGAGTTAACTCCTCACTACTCTCTGTTCAATTAGTTAACTAAAGACTAGTTGATTAGTTAACTCAACTAGGTGGAATTTCACTCTCGTAACTGCCTGAGAGACTAGAATAGGTGGCAGTTCACTCCCGTAACTGTTGGTGTGTGTCCATATCACTCTAGACCACCACTATGGAGACTTGGTTCAACTCAAGTTGAACTCATTGAGTTATACAGAGCATATCATGTGTAAACTATTCATTTTTCACAACGGTTAATGATAATTCTTCCATTCTTTCTCTCCTTCTTTTTATTTCTTCTATTCTCTCTGCAAATGTGTGTATCATTGTTTAGCTAGATCTATTTTGTGTAGGTTCAACACATTTACAACTTGAAGTAATCATAACTTTTTACCTATAATGTATAAATATCTGAAACTGATACACAATATTCTTCAGTGTGTTTTTTGCAATTCCTCTTGGTGTCACTACTTGGAACCTCTCGGAAAAGGAGTTATAGAAAAAATGGCATTCCTTGCTGAATTCTTACTTATTCTAGAGAGTGACTTTGTATAGAGTGCCCCACATGGAATATTTTTTGAATTGATCTAAAACTATTACACAACATACTACAGACTGTACCCTAACCAACACATTTGGTTTCACTAAATTTGGATCTGTTATGAATAAGTTATGATGTTATTACCCAAAACACATGTTTTTGACTAGTTTCAGGACTAGCCACAAACCCTATTTTCCACAGAGTGTAACTCCAAAAATACAATGAAATACAAGCTGAATTTATTACCACAGATACTTGGATATGTTTTCTCAATGGCATAGAAATTTCATGGTCTGAATCATTATAGAAAAAACGTTATAGTAAAAATGGTGAGATGACCTGTAAATAACATACCTTAGAAAGCACCATCATAAGAATTTATCCTTCCTTGCATTTTGTCCTTCTTTTCTTCACCTTCCCTCAAAATTTTGGCTTAGATATCCTTGGTTACCTCAAACACCTATAGATATTCAATATGCTCAACTGTGATTAAAATGAGAGAGCCTTGCCTCTTATTTATACTCTCCAAGTAGCTTCCTTAAACACATATTCTAGGTCACTTGGCCCCACTTTCCTTATTTTAGGGTTAACCCACTTCTAATTTCTCCATTAAATTTATTATTGAAATAATATATTTTGTATTCACTTTTAATTATAATAAACCAATTACTTCACTTTATTATTTACCTTTTAAAATCTCTTAAACCACTATGACTACTTTGACCTTTTGGGGTTTCTAGATGACATATGAGGGTCCTCCAACTTCGTAAGGCCATAACTCTCAAACAATGATGATTTATGTGACGTTCCACATACCACCATAAATGGAATGGCATGTAATATCCATATAGAATAGTATTATTTGAAAATATATCATAACTCATACCGTTATCCATCAAACAAAATTGGGTCCATTACCCAAACCTAGGGTCTCCAACTTCTCATGGCCATAACTCTCTAACCGTGAGGAGTTATGTGATGTTCCACATACCACTGGAAACAGAATGACAAGAACTATCCATATAGGATCTCATTATTCCACAATTAAGCATGGGTTCTCTTACTCCACAAAGTGTCTTCCCGTGAGGGCTTTCACCATAAGGGGACCACTTTGGAGTTCATCCATCTTTACTTCTTATCAACCATGAAAAGAAAATAATGAGTCATATTTACATCAAACAATATTGGGTCCATTACCCAAACCTTTGTGCTACGGGGATTTCTTCAAGGGTTGACATCAATGACAACCAACCTTAATCAACATGACCTGCGTTGCCCCCTTGTGGAGGGGCAGGATTTTGTGCAACCAGATGTTGTTGTTGAACCGGTTGGGAGGTACCCTTCATAAATTTAGTGACAACATAACGATGAGGGAAGTATTTCGTGTAGTGGTATTCCTCACAAATCATGTAAGGAAACTTAGCTTTCCTAGTCGATTGATTATCAAAAGTATTTGGATTATCGTACTCATTAGAATATTTCGTGGATTTTCCCTTGTTTTTTTCCTTACCTCCTTGTTGTGAATATGAAGTGAATTGGACTGCATTCAACTCAGAGGTTTGAGTAGGAGTGGAAGTATTTGTGGTGTTTGAAACAAAACTTGGTTCGGTAGAAGGTCTTGATGGATCGTTCAATGGACGAGGAGCATTAGGGATTAGATAGTAAAGTGTGTTGGACTGGGAATACACTAGGTCCAAATAATGCACACAGATGATACCCTGCTCCTTAGTAACTACATTTCCCATAGCAACATTGCGGGAAATGGGAGGCAAGAGCGACTTTGTAAACCAATCCGCAAGGATTTGGTCCAGAATTGGATCTTTAATCAACCGTCTACGCCATCTCTACTCATGAATGTGATCATATATGTGGGTAGAAGAGGATTGTTGGAGAGAGGTCAAAATTTCTGTACTAGTCTCGTACCATATAGGGAGTTGAAAATGTGTCAAAAAAACATGGAAAGATAATTAAAGTCGACAAATTAGTTACGCGACATCTCAATATACCATTATGTTTCTACAACTATATTTATTCTCTGGAAAAGTCTAGTTTTGGGATGTCAGATGGTAATTTGGAAGGGATGGAGGGAAAAAACAAGGCATGTAGAATTGGATCGTTTGTCAAACGTGATAGATATGGAATATCTAACATATCCTAGAATAGTAACTATCAGTTATTATGTGGATATTGGTGATAACCATGTGGCATAGGAACACAAGTATACCAAATCGAGGTTGCATTGAGTTGTCAAAACTAGATGGTCCTCCCATATATGGTGGTTTCTCAGGTTGTCCACCCATGTAAGTTGGTTGTCCTAGTTGTCCTCTTATGTAAGGTAGTTGTCCAGATTGACTTGATGCCCCCCCCATGTATGGAGGTTGTCTTGATGGAACTACCATATATAGTTGTTGAAGGGACTGTTTCATTGAAATCATGGGGTTTACATATTGATACAAAAAATTTCCTTGTTGAGGAATGCTTGTCGGATTTAGTTGGCCCCACAAAGTATTAGAAAACCTGGAAATGGTTATCCAAGATACAGGGCAGTGGTAGGAGGGATGGAAGGAATTGAAGGAGTGACTTTCCCCAAAGCTTGTTGATGTTGCAACCATGTAGGTTTCCCCCTAGCAAAATGTTTCCCTACAACTGAAGGTTTGCCCTCAATGAAAGGTTGGACTCCCATTGGAGATTGAACTCCAATGTAGGGTGTACTAATATGTGATGTCGAAGATGGAGACTGAGTATCTTTTGTAATTGTGGTTGATAGAATGACTTTAGTTTCAACCATTTGACCGATGCGATGACCAAGTAAAGCACTTGGTGTGTGCATGTGTGGAAAAAGTGAAGCATGAATATTACCTGACACATGTGCCAAGGAATATGTATGCGCAAGTGGTTGAGTCAGGGTTACATGGGTCACTGATCTTTCCAACATTGAAGAAGCACCAACAATATCAACTACAAAAGTTGTGGAAAAAGAGAAATTCCCAAGTTCTTTAGGAAAACCAAATGATGGTGGGTTCATTGCAAAATATTATGTAGTGGTTGAACCGGGTAGTAAATTATAAGAAGAATAGGCATCAAAATATCTCGTGGATGGTGGATGAGTGAGTGGTTGGCTGAGTGGATCTATAAAAAGATAATTCTCGTAAGATGAAAGGCTTTCTATGAAGGACATGACTAGATCTGCTACATGATGGCCACTTCTAGGACCTATGCTCCCGGTCTTAGATGTTTGATCTACAATTATTCCTTTGTAAGAAACATTTTGTTGAGGTTCCTGAACATCAGGACCCATGCCCTGTACATTGTGAGATCTTCGATCCTAAGTCTAACTATGAAATTCAAAGAAACACACTCCTAATAAAATTAAAATAAATCAACAAGGAAATAATAGATTTAAGGATCTTCTAAAGATGGGATATCAAGCCGCCAACGAAGAGATGAGAAGCAATTACCCTGATCTCCATGTAACAACCCTTCTCAGTGCAAGAAATCCTCATTTTCGTGGGATCACCTTCCAAGGGTACTGAGGGTGTGATACGATGTATTCCCAAGGTACCATGGGAATCCCCCCATAGTCACCTCTATAGATACCTAAGAACGCTCACTAAGGTTACCAACTCATAGTCAACCTATGGGTGGGTATAGTCGACAGTCGGGACTGAACGTATGGGAAGGATATCAAAGTGTGAAATTCTTCCAAGGAAATGAGAACAAGTGGAATAGTAAATTCCATAGTACTCCAAATAGATTCAAGGTTCTCAAAGCGCCAAGACCAAATGAGTCAGTGACACTTTAGAAAAGACCCCTAGTATATGTTATTTTTCGCTATGTTTGGTCAAGCTTTTGAAGGTTAATATCCATCTCTCTCTCACATGTGATCTCGTGTTTATCCCCTGTGTGAGATGGGGTTATCGGATATGCTTATACAAAAGTTGGATTTATTCACTCTTTAGTGCTCTACAATCTGTTTAGTAGTCTTGCACAATTTATTCACTTTTCCTAGTCCAAAGACTCTAATCTTGTGCTATTGTTGGTATTCTAACAACCAAAAAATGTTCTAGATTATTTTATTAGTACTTGGTTGATTTTATTAGATTTTACTTAGTAGGTTCATAGAGATGAAACTGATGATGTGAGAGAGACTTGACTCCAATAGAATGAAAATGAATGAGATGAAATTCGTTCTTTTCAATGAATTATTTGTATGGAAAGGAGAAGAGTTTTATTCTTCTTAACATAATAAATAACTCAAAACTATTCAATTTCAATTTCTTGGATCAATATTATACCAAAATACCAAGAAAACGTTTGTGAAAACCGAAATGCACATGCAAAACTAGCTCGTTTTCCAAACATGTACCAAAACAAATTTCCTAAAGAATGATTTTTTTTTTGTTCGATTATGTATGCAAGGAGATATGAATTTTTTTGTTGCTTATAATATTTTAAGTGAAATTAAAGAGATCTTATTTTGACACAAAGAAGTATGAGGAAAAAAAAAATCAAACAAAGCACACTAAAAAATGATGAGAATTGAAATCAAAGAAGTATCATATGACTTGTTAAATCAACGACTCGAAGATGCAAAAGAGAGAGAAGACAAGTACTCATGAAAATACTAAAGAGTGAGCAACAAGAAACAATGTTCAAGGTTGGTTTGTGGAAAACAAGAGAGTCTTAATCATAGATAAAAGAGAGATGTTTCCATAAAGACAAAAAGGCTCAAAACCAGGCAACCGTTTCAAACCCTACTTGATGAATACTACTAAACAATCAAGCAATCTGAAAGATTTGCGAGACGCGGATAAAAAAAATGAAAGGTATGAAGAACCAAGGGATTTTGTTAGGCCAAGGGGATCATTCAATTTCAAAACCAGGAGAAATTTGTAAACTCAAAGAAGGAAATAAAATGAGTAATAAATTTGAAATTCTCAACCAAACAAAGTTAAAGACAAACTAGGAGACTCTGGGCTAAATTCCTCTCAACAATAGATTGAGAAGAGCCAAGAAAAACCACCATGATAAAATGAAGAATATGGTTGAGGATATAGGTCCTTAAGGTTGGGATCAGATCCTAAGATGAATCCATAGCATAGGGATTGAAAACAACCAACCTCATCCCAAGAGATCTGGCCCTTAGAAAGAGTTAGAGGATCCCATCATTCCCTCTAAGAAGATTGGTGCTCCCCCAGAGTTGAACACATGTCGCCATCCTATAAAGTGGCTCTCCCATAACATCAAGATGGGGTTCCACCCCATGAAGTGGCACTCCCCCAACATGGCTAGGGGGGTGGCACCCTTCATAAATGCCCAAAAAATGGTCGATTTTCCAAGAAAAGTGTGTGTTTTTGGCCTTGAAATGATGGGTTTCTTCCTCTAATATGAATTAGGGTTCATGGAAAATGTCTTTGATGGTGTCAAGGGGTTGTGTCACTTTCAAAAATGAATGCAACACTAGCTAAGGTTCATACGACACTTGTGACAGTGCATGCAGAACTTAACAAGATGCATACGTCACTTTGTGACACTTGGGACACCTAGGGTGCGAAACTAAAGTATGACATTTTGGTGTGTAACAATAACCAAAATAAGAATCAATGATCTTGTTAAGTATTTCCCAGTAATAATGAATAGAGTAGGCACTAAGGTATATTTGAACACCACATCGGTTGGGGCGTATGATTTCTTGATTGGCATGGATTGGTTGGACAAGAATCATGATATCCTATATTTCTACAACAAGGCTTTCACATGCCTTGATGAAGAAGGAAATTCAATAACAATGCAACATATTCCAAGACCTATATCTGTTAGAGATATTTTAGCATTGTAGTTGAAACTGCAAGGAGAACACCTTCTACAAGAGGTTTTTGTAGAGGCTTTTAGTGTTACAAAATTTGGTAAATTTTTCAAAAAACATCTGCTACAACCTCCTCTATTGGTCATGGAGGTTTTAACGAATGTTCCATATAAATAAATAAATTTGTGCATACGGAGGTGGTAGCAGAGGTTTTTTATTCGGTTCTTTTATTTTCAAAATGTACCAGTGCAGACACATAAATGAGAAGCATCAATATAGGTACACATACATAAATGAGAAGCATCAGTGTGCACACATAAATGATGAGCACCAATGTGCAAACATAAATAAAAAGCTTCAAAATTCACACATAAATAAGAAGCACCGGTGCACACACATAAATCAGAAGCACCAATGCACACACATAAATAAGAAGCATCGGTGCACACACATAAATAAGAAGCATCGGTGCACACACATAAATGAGAAGAATTGTTTCCCAGACATAAATGAGAAGCACCAATATGAACACATAGATGAAAAGCACCGGTTATTTTTTATGTTTATGCATGCACTGGTGCTTATTGTAATCATGTGCATTGAAATATTTTGAAATGATACAAATACAATTGTTGTCAGACAGTTGGCTTAGGTTGATGGATTATTGGTATGGATTATTGGTTGCCATTAATGTCAACCATTGGAGAGTGATATTGTATATTTATGTCAACCCTTAGTGGTTGAATTCAACCCTTAGAGAAAGTCTGGTTGCGAATTCTGGTAGCACAAAGGTTTGGGTAATGGACCCAAGGTTGTGTCATGTATAATGGTATGATTTTTAATGCATTTTAAGGTAATAATATTATATATGGATGGTACATGTCATTCCATTTCCGGTGGTATGTGGAACGTCACATAACTCCTCACAGTTAGAGAGTTATGGCCATGAGAAGTTGGAGAACCCAAGTTTGGGTAATGGACCCAAGTTTCTTTGATGGATAATTGTATGAGTTTTGATATATTTGTAGGAAATACTATTATATATGGATAGTACATGTCATGCCATTTCTGGTGGTATGTGGAAAGTCACATAACTCCTCACGGTTTGAGAATTATGGCCTTACGAAGTTGGAGGACCCTCATATGTTGGTTTGAAGCCCCAAAAGGTCAAAGAAGTCAAAGAGCTTGCAAAGAAAAAATTCAAATTATTATTTAAATGATAAAGTCAAGTGAAAAATTCGAGAAGGATTATTTAAATAATAAAGTGAAGTGACAAAATCAAAGAAGATTACTTAAATGATAAAGTGAGGTGACAAAGTCAAGGAGAAATATTTAAATGATAAAGTAATGGAGAACTTTCTAATTATGGAAAGTGGTTAACCCTAAAAATGAGGAAAATAGGTTAATTGACCTATAAATGGGTTAAGTGACCTATAAATAGGTTAAGTTACATATAAATGGGTTAAGTTACCTAGAAATAGGTTAAGTGACCTAGAAATGGGTTAAGTGACCTAGAAGATGCTTCTAAGGAAGATATTTGGAGAGTATAAATAAGAGGCAAGGCTATCTCATTTTATATCAAACTTCAGCATATTGAATATCTATATGTGACTGAGGTAACCAAAGGATATCTAAGCCTAATTTCAGAGGGAAGGTGAAGAAAAAAAGGCTAGAATTCAAGGGAGGATAAATTCTTTTGGTGATGCTTTCTAAGGTATGTTATTTACAGGTCATCTCACCATTTTTGCAATAAACTTTTTCTAGAATGATTCAGACCATGAAATTGATAGGCCATTGATCAAACATATCCAATTATTTGTGGTAGAAATTTCATCTTGTGAGTTGTTGTATTTTTGGAGTTACACTACGTGGAAAATAGGGTTTGTGGCTAGTCCTGAAACTAGTCTAAAACATGTGTTTCGGGTAAAAACGTCTTAACTTCTTCATAACAGATACAAATGTGTTGGTTATATTAAATTTTGTATCATTATGTGTAACATTTTTATATCCTTTCAACAAATATTTCATGCGAGGCATGCTCTACATAGTCACTCTCTAGAATAATCCAGAATTCAACAAGGTATGTCATTTTTGCTATAAATCCTTTTCTGAGAGGTTCCAAGTAGTGACACCTAGAGTAATTTCATAAAACACACTGAAGAACATTTTTTACTATTTTCATATCTTTATTCATTACAAGTACATAGTTATGATTATTTCAGGTTAGGGTTGTTGACTAATCCAAAACTAGTCATGTGAGACTAAAGAAAAGTTTGATGAAAATGCTAGTCTCTTGTTGTTAAAGTTAAGGAAGATTTGTAGATATGTGATCATATAAGCGAGGTCTATTACAGAGTTACAAATTAGATTTGGATGGTGAAATTGATGAGGGAATTTGGTTGAGGTACATGTCGGGTACATGGTTGAGACAAGTAGTTAATGATTTGGCACATACACGAGGTGTATAGTTGATGATGTTGGTACATGATTGGTACATACTTGATACATGTTGGAGGCACTTGTTAGTAGTATTTTTGAAACATGGTTTATAGATGATGTAGCATACTTGTATTAGTATATTATTAGAATCACATATTGATCTTGGTGATGATTATGAGGTGTTGTGTTATGGTTGGTTGATGCACATCTTTGAGATTTGTCTTTGTGACTGATCTTAGTGAGTAGATCTGATCTGGTTGATAAGATTGATGAGATAGGTTGTTGTGATAGGTTGTTTGGACAATTTTTTGTGACAGGTTGTTTTGATAGGTTATTTGTACAGGTTTGGTGCATGGTTGATGCACTTGTTCATGGTACAGGTTGGTACAGGGTTGATGCACTTGTTTATGGTACAAGTTGATTACAGGTTGTTTGGTACAGGTTGGTGCATGGTTGATGCACTTGTTTATGGTACATGTTGATTATAGGTTGAGGTACAGGTTGATGTATGGATGATGCGTGGTTTAGGTTATTGGTATAGGTTATTTGGTGCAGGTTGATTGGTGCAGGTTTACAACAATATATCTCATAGTGATAGTGTGACAGTGGTTCCATCATTCTACTTATACGTCAGGGCAGTTGGACGGGGCAAGGACAGGTGGTTGTAGACACCTTTCGGTTGTAGACAAAGAACATAGGGGGTTGTAGCCTCGTTCTGGTTATAGCTAGAGAATAGGGGAGTTGGAGCTTCCCTAAGGTTGTAGCTTGAGAAACAAGGGGGTTGGAGCCTCCTTCCAATTTCAGCTTGAAAACAAAGGAAGTTGGTGCTTCCAATGAATGTAATTCTTCAAGACATATAAGAAAAATAATTATGTCGTTTTCTCTCGCTTTGGGTTTCCACGTAAAACACTGGTGTACTATGTATGTGTATGATTGTTCATTTGTTCATTGCTTATTTACTCTGCAGTTATTGGATGATAATGCTACATTGATATAACACTTGGATTATATGGTTAAAAAGGATTAGATTGCTCTATTACTGATTCACCCACCCTCTCAGTAATACAACAGTAAACTATTTCGTTTAAAGTAGCATTGTTTTCTCATAATTTTTAGCACCAGTGCATGTAACTCATAAAAATGCACCATTTAGTGAGCTGAAAAGAATGAAGTTCAACAATATGTGTGTATTTTAATTAATTGTTTTTTTTTACAAATTTTCAATTAATCATCTCAAACTCAAATATTTATTATAATAATATTGATTTTTATATTTTTCTTATTGTGTTTTGATATAATGATTGCATTAATGTGTTATCCAATGGATTACACCTCTATTATTTGTAACAATGTAAATCATCCATAAATGAATTAATCATCAACACAACATTTTACAACATTTCAAAATGCAATAAAATAAGAAACCCATTTTATTATATATGAATAAGTGACCCATTGTCATACAAAATCAGACAATGTAAAGGTCCACAATAATCAAAATGTAACCAATATGTAATTTTTACACTCATCGATAACATGTCCTGATGCAATTGGGAAAATATGCCAAGTACATTAAAAAAAATCCTCGATTTTCACACACAAATACTGATCCAGGTGGATATCGGTGGCCACCCACCTTTTCCAACTGACTCAAAATAGTTTTTTGGCAATTTTGGTAATTTACTATTTTTAGCAGTTTTTCACTTTCGGAGCCGTTTTGAGGCCCTAAACAACATTTTTTGGGAAACTAGGTTTTCAATTTACATGTTCCTTCGATATTTCCCCCAAAATTAATCTCCTTGAATATACCTTTCTAATGGGATATCATGCTCCTAAAACGGAGATCGTATGCAAAAGTTACAACCCCGAGAAGTTGATGTACCAACTTACCCAAACGAGGCCCACATGAATTTTGGCGCTTCATCTCCTAGGGTTGGTTTTTGGATGTCTAGTGTTTTTGGAATTCCTGTGTACTGTAAAAATTCCTTTAGAGCCTCATTCTAATCATCTTCTTGTGAATGAGCACGTCCGTCACATCTCTTCTCAGAGATAAGCCACCATCATTCCATCAAGCTTGTTTTCGCTGCATTTTATAGTTTCGGTTTATTTCCTTATTGAATAGAAAACCAGTTTTAATGTATCTATGTTATTTTGTGTTAAGAACCTATTAATAATATGTAGTCATTTCGTTATGCTCATAAAATCCATATCAGTGGTATCAGAGAGGTTTGCTCCTTGTCATCTTAATGCATGTCCCCAATGAGGCCGGAGTACAAAGAGTTGGGTCTTGAGCTTGTTTCTCTTGAGGAAAAAATCTCTTGCACACCCAAGTGACCTCTCATGGAAGGAGAAAAGAAAGGTGACAGGATAGTATATCCTTTCAAACTATTGATTGAGGAATCCCTCATGCAATAGAGGAACGAGGTGATGGATATTTTCACGCAAATCCTTCTGCGGCTACCAACAGGCGATGCATCTTCTTTGAGCGGAGGCAACGCCCCCTTCAAGGTACAAATAAACTTCAATCTTCCTATATTTTAAGGTTAGATAGATGCATATGTTTTATACAAGTGGTTGAATCTACTAGAAGGGTATTTTTATGTCCATAACTTTTCAAATAGAGAAAATATTACTTTTGTACTCCTCAAAGTCGTTCCCCATGTCAAAGATTGGTGGAAAACTTTTTGTGAACAAAAGGGAAAAAAGGAACCCTAATTATTTATAGTCGCGACCACCTGGGAATCCTTCAAGGATGCTATTAAGGAACAAAACTACCTTGTCAGAAGCTATGACGACTTGTATATCAAATGGACCACATTGCGGCAAGAAAGAGACCAAGAAATGCCAAATTTCACAAATATCATCCATACCTTGTGCACCAAGCTTGGTATCAATGATTCAGAGCGACATTTGGTGCTCAAGTATCGTGGTGATCTACATAGATACATCCAGACCAAAATGGAATTTCTATAGATCTCATCCTTGGGCGTGACCTACCAATATGCCATCAAAATCGAGCAGAAGCTCAAACAAAATATGCGACAATTAGGGCCTGGGAACCCCGCAAAAAAAAATCCAAGAAAGGGTGGCCCCAACCCACAGAACAAAGGATAGAGAAAAAATGGACAGTATCAGGAAAACTAGTCCAAGCCACAAGAAAATAAGGACATCAGAAAGACAAAGAAAGATGCTGGGAAGTGGTGCGACTTCCATAAGAGGCCTTGGCATAACACTGCTAATTGATGCTCAAAGAAGCCGTTGGTGGACGAAGTGAAAGCCTCTAAATCAGATGTGGGTTTTTACTCTAAGACAAAACTAGAAAGGGGAAGATAGACTATTGACGCGAAACCCAGTGCCACCGTTGCTACCACCAAGTTCCAACCGAGTGAACCAGATGAGATAGAAGAAGGAGAGCACCTCTTCCATTCATATATGTGGGTAAAAGGCACCCCACTGCACTTCATCGTTGATAGCGGTAGCCATAAGAACCTCATCTCAGCATAGGTCATGAAGCGGTTGGCCCTGTCGACAACGCTGCATCCACAACCCTACACCATTGGATGGCTCCACTAAGGAAGCAATCTCCATGTCATCCAATAGTGTTGACTATTGTATGGCATCAAGCCCTTCAAAGATGAGGTATTGTGTGATGTTGCTCCTCTTTAATTTTGTGATGTTCTTTTTGGCCAACATTATTTATGGAAACGTCATGTTGTATATGAGTCTAGGCCTCATAGTGTTATTATTACTTTGAACAAGAAATTGTACAGGATACTCAAGGAAGTCCCATCTAGTTCTATTTCCTTGATCTTTGATAAGCAATGAAGAAAGGTCATCTCTTAGATGGGAAATTTTGTCTTCTTCGTGATTCTCTCTCAGAATAAGAAAAATATCATAGCCACATCTAGGGTCTCTGCGATCGACCTCTCCACATAGAAGAAGCAAGTATATAAGGCCATGGAAGAATACTCGAATATCTTCTCCTCACCTATTGGGGTACCTCTGCACCGTCAGGTCAAGCACCCCATCGATCTGACCCCCGACGCACCGCTACCCAATGGGACATTCTATCGCCACTCTCTATTAGAGAATGAGTATATCAAGTGACAGATCCAAGAAATACTCCACAAGGGGCACAATCATCCCAGCTCATCACTGTGCAGGAGCCTAATCGTGTTGGTACAGAAGAATGATGGAACCTAGCGACTTTGCATTGATTACCGAGCTCTGAATAAAATCATAGTCAGAAACCAGTACCTGATTCCCCAAATCGATGACCTCCTTAATCAACTCATGGGGGAAAAATACTTTAGTAAGATTGATCTGAAGTCTGGCTACCACCAGGTCCCGATAGAATAGACAGATGTATTGAAGACCGCCTTCAAGTCAAAGGAAGAACTTTTTGAATGGTTGGTCATGCCATTTGGTTTGACAAATGCTCCAGCCACTTTCATGAGGATGATGGACGATATCATGTGACCATACACCAATACTTTTGTAGTGGTGTATATGGATGGCATTATCATTTACAACAATAATTGAGATGAACACTTGCATCATATTCAACAAGTTCTGCACACCCTACGACAACACAAGCTATACACCAACTTGGAAAAAATATCCTTTGGCATGGATAGGTTCCATTACCTAGGCTACATTGTTGATCAACATAGCGTACATGTGGATCCAGCCAATATCCAAGTCATATATGACTAGCCAGCCCCAACCACACTCACTGAGCTTAGGAGCTTCTTCGGCCTTTCCAATTTCTACCACAGGTTCGTGTTGGGATTCTCCCATATTGCATGGGCCCTCAACCAAATAACCAAGGGTGGTGGTAAAGAGAAATTTGTGTGGGGCCGGTCCCAACAATAAGTGTTCGATGATATGAAGAAACGCTTGTTCTCAGCCCCAGTACTTTCACTACCAGACCTATAGCAACCCTTTGAGATTGAGACAGATGCTTCAGACTATGTTGTGGGCACCATTCTCACTGAGAACGACCACCCTGTGGCCTATCATAGTGAGACACTATCATATTTTGTCTGTAAGTACCCTACTTACGACAAAGAAATGTACTCTATTGTGAAAGCTTGTCGCCAATGGAGACATTACATTCTTGGGAAGGAGACAATCATCCACACTGATCATAATCCACTGCAGTTCATACAAACATAAGGAAAATTATAGAAAGAACACCATAAAAAGTGGTCCACATACTTGCAATAATTCCACCTCAACATCAAGTATAAAATAGGAAGCACCAATCGCGTCATTGATTTCCTCAGCAAACCGCCAATCCCATCACTCACCACGGTGCTAGAATCTTGCGACCATGAAATCTCTGTATGTCCCCAACTCTATGAGACATACCCGGACTTCGCCACCACCTACCGAATGTTGGGTGAAAATGCAGTTGTCGATAATTTCCATATTTAGGATGGGTTGTTGTGTTGTCTGGGCCATATCTGTGTTCAATCAAGTGAGGGAGTGAAGCTGATCTAGGAATCACACTAAAGTTGGGTGGCAAGACACTTCGGTGTTGAAAATAAAGTGGCAATGCTACATAAACATTTCTACTGGTTGAAACTTCTATAGGAAGTCAGCAAGTATATCAGGTCCTGCACTTCCTGTGCTATTGCCAAACCGACCACTAAGAAATAGGGCATGTACACCCGTCTTCCTACTCCTGACAGGCCATGGAAATCCATCTCAATGGACTACATGTTGGGCCTCCTGTCCACCAAGCGAGGAAATAACTGTGTTTTTGTGGTTGTTGATCACTTTTCTAAGATGGCGATTCTAGTTGCCTGCAAGAAGAGCATCACAACATAGGCCATTGAAAATATCTTCTTTGAACGAGTCTGGGTACATTTTGGAATCCCACAAACCATTGTCTTAGATTGGGACAGTCGATTTCTCAGCACATTCTGGTGGAGCCTCTGGTCATTGATGGACACCAAGTTCACCAAATCCACGACCTTCCACCCCCAGACAGATGGCCAAACCAAGGTCGTAAATCGAATGATTGTGCATATCCTTCAGATGTATAATTCCAAGAAACCTCACACATGGGATGAGAGCCTTCCCTATGTTTAACATAGCTACAACTGAGCCCTGCATAGCTCAACTGGCCATAACCCCTTTCAGGTGGGATTGGGATTCCAACCATTTGGTCCCATAGATGTTGCACTTCCCCTTGCGGTCACCTCAACGGACTCATATATTTCTCCAACTGAAGTTGACAAAGCCACCTGGTTCATTGAGAGGATCCAACACATCCGCCAACAGGTTCAGGATATCCTACAAAACTCCAATGACAAGTACAAATAATGCCATGATAAACATTGGGTGCCACATAAGTTTCAGGTGGGTGACAAAGTTTGGTTGCACTTGCAGAAAGAACGCCTTACAAGACCCCATCGAAACCTTCTCCCACTTTGTTATGGGTTGTACACCATCACCAAGGCCGTGGGGGATAATTCTTTTGAATTCAACATTCCTCCTTTCCTTGGCCTTCACCCAGTGTTCAACATGGATCTCCTTTTCCCTTATTTCCCACCATTATTGGACACCTCAGAAGTAGTAGAAAAACTAACACCAACAGAGATGAACCCCGATTGCATAAAAAAGGCATCCCCTGATCATATTGTTGACACATAGATCAACGACACTCTACAACAAAGGATCCATATTTATCGAGTCGTCATAGCAGGGCAGCTCCTGCACCAAGGCAAGTGGCTCACCCAGGGCCAAATTCAACAGAAATTTCCTCATATGATGGGGGAACTCAACGCAATGGAGACCATTTCTTTCTAAGGAGGGAATATTGATCAAGGTGGATTTCAGTGGCCACCCACCTTTTCCAACTGGCTCAAAACATTTTTTTGGCAATTTTGGCAATTTACTATTTTTAGTAGTTTTTCACTTCTGGAGCTGTTTTGAGGCCCTAAACGACGTTTTTTGGGAAAATGGGTTTGCAATATGAAAGTTACTTCAACATTTCCCCTAAAATGAATCTCCTCGATAGTACCTTTCTAATGGGCTATCTTGCACCTAAAATGAAGATCATATGCAAAAGTTACGACCCCGGGAAGTTGATGTACTAACTTACCCAAATGGGGCCCACATGACTTTTGGTGCTTCATCTCCTAGGGTTAGGTTTTTGGATGTCTAGGGTTTTTGACATTCTTGTTTATTGTAAAAAGGCCTTTAGATCCTCATTTTAATCATCTTCTTGTGAATGAGTGCAGTGACCACATCTCTTCTCAGAGATAAGCCACCACCATTTCAGCAAGCTTGTTTCTGCTGCATTTTACAGTTTAAGCTTATTTGCTTATTGAAGAGAAAACTAGTTTTATTGTATATCTATTATTTTATGTTAAGAACCTATTGATAATCTGTATTCATTTCGTTCTGCTCATAAAATCCGGATCAAATATTCCAAAACATACAACATGAAATAACATTCAATTGTATATATTGTCATTGGACATCGCTTGAACTGCTATCATTGATCACGTTGCGTGCATGTCTAATTTATTCATCAATTATAGGTGATATTTTACTTTAGTTATTTAACCTAATGTTTTCTTGATCGAATTTTTTTTTATGTTCCACCTGTTCATGTTCCATCTACAAAAAAAGAAATAAAATGTAATATGTATATCTACATTTATATATAGAGTAGAATATACATGATTGTGTAAATAAAAAAGTGTACCATATCATTGATTGTTTCATAAACAATACACATTCTTTTGAAGCAATGCTTCACGTTGTCTCTCAAAATATGTTATTTTGGATGCCCTCCATACTTTGTTTCTTGCATGTTTAATACACCATGACAAAGAAGAATCGATATAATTAATATAATGGTTTTTTGTTGTTCCATTAATTATAAAACATTGGAAGTTAAAATACATATCTAAGAATTTGTTCAATTAAAGCTTGATACTTCAACATATACTCACAACCCATACTTAACCCAATGTCTATGATTTCTTCAGTTGGATCTTCTTTGTATGTTAGCACCTATTGGAAGGCATCCATGGATGAGTGTAAATTAATTATTTAAATATAAATATCATAAAAAAGATGAAATTTTAATTAAGATCGAAAACGTAAGTACTCACAAACTTTGTGACCAGCCCTTCTATTCCTCATCAACCTGTCTTATGTGTTGAATGTGATGCATTTTTTTTCTTTTGTACAACCAAACAATTGAAAATTAATATTCCACGTGATAATTAAATTTGATTTACATAAAAAAAATGATTGATTGCATAGGTATCTTATGCAAATTGTAATTTTTGGGATGGATCCTCCTATGATGCAATTATATTCATTAATTTTACCATCTCCTTATACACATTTTCAGGCATCCCCACCAGTATGTATTGGTTTTTCCCTCATTTTTCCCTTGGAATTTCCATGGCATGCGTTAATCAACAAAAATCGTTAATTTGAACCTACAAATTATTCAAATATATTAAATTTTTAATACAACAAAAATAAGTTGGCATGTTCTCTTGTTGGGATGACCATCGTGCTTGCTACAATAAGTTGTTTTCCTTGATCATCTATCAACCATATTCTATCAAAAAAAGAAAAGAATCATCAAATATAGAAAATATGTTTCTTTTTACAAAATAAGATTAACAAAAGAAGCAATGCTCTATAAATTAATAGAAGAATCAATACTTTATTAGTTAATTGAAGCATCAGTGCCTCATTCTTTTTTATTGTGCACTTATGAACATGTCAACTAAGTTATTTTTATTTTAAACTCCGCAATGTTGTTGACAATAACATGAGCATAGGTGTGCTTTGTTATTGGGGGTGCACCAGTGCACTTTGTTATTGGGGACACATCAGTGCGTTTTGTTATTGGGGGAGCACCGATGCAATTTATTATTGGGGGAGAACTAGTGCAGTTTTCTATTGGGGAGCATTGCGATGCATTTTATTTATTATTAAATAAAAATCAATATTTTAGTATTTTATATTAATAGCAGTCATTGCAAACACTGAGGCGTTATGTTTTGGAGCATCGGTGCACCTTTTTATTGGGAAGAGAGTTGGTGTGCATGGTTGAATTAGGGGAACCATTGTGTATGGTAGACTTAGGAGCACTGGTGCACATGGTCAACTTAGGAGCACCGATATTGTTGACATGAAAATGCTCACCGGTGCGCTATTCCTCTACAGTGTGCATCATGAACCACATAAGTGTTTTTTTAAAATAAAAATTACAATGACAGGTTTGGGGATCCAATTCAATGAGTGATCCCATTGAAACAAATACCAAATTCCTTGTATACAAGTAAGAAAACCCTATAAAAAATTATTTCTTAAAAAAAAATCCGCTTCTGAAATATAGAGAAGGAAACTAAGAGAAACAACTAGGAAGTTAGGGATTTGAATACTGAATGTAACTATGAAACCCTTTTTTATTTTATTTTTATAATGAACTAAAATTTGTTTGAATAAAAAAGGGGAAATATTGAGATGACGAAAAGAATAAAATCACATACCTAAAATTTCTTCTCTGCAATTATGTATGTAAATTTGGCTCTTCAAAAAAT
>JZKD02S1711307.1:660397-701623 GCA_000966675.3 Picea glauca
CTCACCATTTTTGCAATAACTTTTTTTCTACAATGATTCAGACCATGAAATTGATAGGCCATTGATCAAACATGTCCAATTATCTGTGGTAGAAATTTCATCTTGTGATTTGTTGTATTTTTGGAGTTACACTACGTGGAAAATAGGGTTTCTGGCTAGTCTTGAAACTAGTATAAAACATGTGTTTAGGGTAAAAGCGTCTTAACTTCTTCATAACAGATCCAAATGTGTTGGTTATATTAAAGTTTGTATCATTATGTGTAACATTTTTATATCCTTTCAACAAATATTCCATGCGAGGCACACTCTACAAAGTCGCTCTCTAGAATAATCCAGAATTCAACAAGGTATGTCATTTTTGCTATAAATCCTTTTCTGAGAGGTTCCAAGTAGTGACACCTGGAGGAATTTCATAAAACACACTGAAGAACATTTTTTACTATTTTCATATCTTTATTCATTACAAGTACATAGTTATGATTATTTCAGGTTAGGGTTGTTGACTAATCCAAAACTAGTCATATGAGACTAAAGAAAAGTTTGATGAAAATTCTAGTCTCTTGTTGTTAAAGTTAAGGAAGGTTTGTAGGTATGTGATCATATAAACGAGGTCTATTACAGAGTTAAAAATTAGATTTGGATGATGAAATTGATGAGGGCATTTGGTTGAGGTACATGTCGGGTACATGGTTGAGACAAGTATTTAATGATTTGGCACATACATGAGGTGTATAGTTGATGATGTTGGTACATCTTGATGAGTCATAGTTGATGAGTAGTTGATACATGATTGGTACATACTTGATACATGGTTGGAGGCACTTGTTAGTAGTATTGTTGACACATGGTTTATAGATGATGTAGCATACTTGTATTAGTATATTATTAGAATCACATATTGATCTTGGTGATGATTATGAGGTGTTGTGTTATGGTTGGTTGATGCACATCTTTGAGATTTGTCTTTGTGACTGATCTTAGTGAGTAGATCTGATCTAGTTGATAAGATTGACGAGATAGGTTGTTGTGATAGGTTTTTTGGAAAATTTGTTGTGACAGGTTGTTTTGATAGGTTATTTGTACAGGTTTGGTGCATGGTTGATGCACTTGTTCATGGTACAGGTTGGTGCATGGTTGATGCACTTGTTTGTGGTACAGGTTGATTACAGGTTGTTTGGTACAGGTTGGTGCATGGTTGATGCACTTGTTTATGGTACATGTTGATTATAGGTTGAGGTACATGTTGATGTATGGTTGATGCATGGTTTAGGTTATTGGTATAGGTTATTTGGTGTAGGTTGATTGGTGCAGGTTTACAACAATATATCTCATAGTGATAGTGTGACAGTGGTTACATCATTCTACTTATACATCAGGGCAATTGGATGGAGCAAGGACAGGTGGTTCTAGACACCTTTCGGTTGTAGACGGAGAACATAGGGGGTTGTAGCCTCCTTCTGGTTATAGCCAGAGAATAGGGGAGTTGGAGCTTCCCTAAGGTTGTAGCTTGAGAAACAAGGGGGTTGGAGACTCCTTCCAATTTCAGCTTGAAAACAAAGGAAGTTGGTGCTTCCATTGAATGTAATTCTTCAAGACATATAAGAAAAATCATTCTGTGGTTTTCTCCCGCTTTGGGCTTCCACGTAAAACACTGGTGTACTATGTATGTGTATGATTGTTCATTTGTTCATTTCTTATTTACTCTGCAGTTATTGGATGATAATGCTACATTGATATAACACTTGGATTATATGGTTAAAAAGGATTAGATTGCTCTATTACTAATTCACCCACCCTCTCAGTAATACAACAGTAAACTATTTCATGTAAAGTAGCATTGTTTTCTCATAATTTTTAGCACCAGTGCATGTAACTCATAAAAATGCACCATTTAGTGAGCTGAAAAGAATGAAGTGCAACAATATGTGTGTATTTTAATTAATTGTTTTTTTTTACGAATTTTCAATTAATCATCTCAAACTCAAATATTTATTATAATAATATTAATTTTTATATTTTTCTTATTGTGTTTTGATATAATGATTGCATTAATGTGTTATCCAATGGATTACACCTCTATTATTTGTAACAATGTAAATCATCCATAAATGAATTAATCATCAACACACCATTTTACAACATTTCAAAATGCAATAAAATAAGAAACCCATTTTATTATATATGAATAAGTGACCCATTGTCATACAAAATCAGACAACGTAAAGGTCCACAATAATCAAAATGCAACCAATATGTAATTTTTACACTCATCGATAACATGTCCTCATGCAATTGGGAAAATATGCCAAGTAGATTAAACAAAATACTTGATTTTCACACACAAATACCGATCCAGGTGGATATTGGTGGCCACCCACCTTTTCCAACTGACTCAAAATAGTTTTCTGGCAATTTTGGTAATTTACTATTTTTAGCAGTTTTTCACTTCCGGAGCCGTTTTGAGGCCCTAAACAACATTTTTTGGGAAACCAGGTTTTCAATTTACATGTTCCTTCGATATTTCCCCCAAAATTAATCTCCTTGAAGATACCTTTCTAATGGGATATCATGCGCCTAAAATGGAGATCGTATGCAAAAGTTACGACCCCAAGAAGTTGATGTACTAACTTACCCAAACGGGGCCCACATGACTTTTGGCGCTTCATCTCCCAGGGTTAGGTTTTTGGATGTCTAGTGTTTTTGGAATTCCTGTGTATTTTAAAAAATCCTTTAGAGCCTCATTCTAATCATCTTCATGTGAATGAGCACGTCCGTCACATCTCTTCTCAGAGATAAGCCACCATCATTCCAGCAAGCTTGTTTTCGCTGCATTTTACAGTTTCAGTTTATTTCCTTATTGAATAGAAAACCAGTTTTAATGTATCTATGTTATTTTGTGTTAAGAACCTATTAATAATATGTAGTCATTTTGTTCTTCTCATAAAATCCAGATCAGTGGTATTAGAGAGGTTTTCTCCTTGTCGTCTTAATGCATGTCCCCAACGAGGTCGGAGTACAAAGAGTTGGGTCTCGAGCTTATTTCTCTTGAGGACAAAATCTCTTGCACACCCAAGTGAACTCTCATGGAAGGAGAAAAGAAAGGTGACAGGATAGTAGATCCTTTCAAACTGTTGATTGAGGAAGCCCTCATGCAACAGAGGAACGAGGTGATGGATATTTTCATGCAAATCCTTCTATGGCTACCAACAAGCGATGCATCTTCTTTTAGCGGAGGCACCGCCCCCTTCAAGGTACAAATAAACTTCGATATTCCTATATTTTAAGGTCAGATAGACACAGATGTTTTTTACAAGTGGTTGAATCTAATAGAAGGGTATTTTTATGTCCATAACTTTTCAAATAGAGAAAATATTACTTTTGCACTCCTCAAAGTTGTTCCCCATGTCAAATATTGGTGGAAAAATTTTTGTGAACAAAAGGAAACAAAGGAACCCTAATTATTTATAGTCACGACCAACTGGGAATCCTTCAAGGATGATATTAAGGAACAATAATACCCTGTCAGAAGCTATGACGACTTGTATACCAAATGGACCACATTGCGGCAAGAAAGAGACCAAGCAATGCCATATTTCACAAATATCATCCATACCTTGTGCACCCATCTTGGTATCAATGATTCAGAGTGACAATTGGTGCTCAAGTATCGTGGTTCTCTACATAGATACATCCAGACCGAAATGGAATTTCTATAGATATCATCCTTGGGCGTGACCTACCGATATGCCATCAAAATTGAGCTGAAGATCAAACAAAAGACGCGACAATTTGGGCTTGGGAACCCCTAAAAAAAAAATCCAAGAAAGGGTGGCCCCAACCCACAGAACAAAGGACAGATAAAAAATGGACAGTATCAGGAAAACCAGTCCAAGCCACAAGAAAATAAGGACATCGGAAAGACAAAGAAAGATACCGGGAAGTGGTGTGACTTCCATAAGAGCCCTTGGCATAACACTGTTGATTGTTGCTCAAAGAAGCCGCTGGTGGACGAAGTGAAAGCCTCTAAATCAGACGTGGATTTTGACTCTAAGCCAGAACTAAAAAGGGGAAGAAAGATTATTGACGCGAAACCCAGTGCCACCGTTTCTACCATCAAGTTCAAACCTAGTGAACCAGCTGAGCCAGAAGAAGGAGAGCACCTCTTCCATTCATAGATGTGGGTAAAAGGCACCCCACTACACTTCATCATTGATAGCGGTAGCCATAAGAACCTCATCTCAGCATAGGTCATGAAGCGGTTGGCCCTATCGACAACGCTGCATCCACAACCCTACACCATTGGATGGCTCCACTAAGGAAGCAATCTCCGTGTCAGCCAATAGTGTTGACTGTTGTATGGCATCAAGCCCTTCAAAGATGAGGTATTGTGTGATGTTGCTCCTCTTGAATTTTGTGATGTTCTTTTGGGCCAACATTATTTATGGAAACGTCATGTTGTATATGAGTCTAGGCCTCATAGTGTTATTATTACTTTGAACAAGAAATTGTACATGATACTCAAGGCAGTCCCATCTAGTGCTATTTTCTTGATCTTTGATAAGCAATGAAGAAAGGTCATCTCTTAGATGAGGAATTTTGTCTTCTTCGTTATTCTCTCTCAGAATAAGAAAAATATCATAGCCACATCTAGGGTCTCTACGACCGACCTATCCACATAGCATAAGCAAGTATATAAGGTCATGGAAGAATACTTGAATATATTCTCCTCACATATTGGGGTACCTCTGCACTTCCAGGTCAAGCACCCCATCGATCTAACCCCCGACGCACCTCTTCCCAATGGGACATTCTATCACCACTCTCTATTAGAGAATGAGGATATCAAGTGACAGGTCCAAGAAATACTCCACAAGGGGCACATTCATCCCAACTCATCATTGTGCATGAGCCTAATCGTGCTGGTACAGAAGAATGATGGAACCTGGCGACTTTGCATTGATTACCAGGATCTGAATAAAATCACAGTTAGAAACCGGTACCCGATTCCCCAAATCGACGACCTCCTTAATCAACTCATGGGGGAAAAATACTTCAGTAAGATTGATCTGAAGTCTGGCTACCACCAGGTCCCGATAGAATAGACAGATGTATGGAAGACCGCCTTCAAGTCAAAGGAAGAACTTTTTGAATGGTTGGTCATGCCATTTGGTTTGACAAATGCTCCTGCCACTTTCATGAGGATGATGGATGATATCATGTGACCATACACCAATAATTTTGTAGTGGTGTATATGGATGACATTCTCATTTACAACAAGACTTGAGTTGAACACTTGCATCATATTCAACAGGTTCTGCACACCCTACGATAACACAAGCTATATGCCAACTTGGAAAAAATATCCTTTGGCATGGGCAGGGTCCATTACTTGGGCTACATCATTGATCAACATAGCATACATGTGGATCGAGCCAATATCCAAGTCATCTATGACTGGCCAGCCCCAACCACACTCACTGAGCTTAGGAGCTTCTTCGGCCTTGCCAATTTCTACCGCAGGTTCGTGTTGGGATTCTCCCATATTGCATGGGCCCTCAACCAAATAACCAGGGGTGGTGGTAAAGATAAATTTGTGTGGGGTAGGTCCCAACAACAAGTGTTCGATGATACGAAGAAATGTTTGTTCTCAGCCCCAGTACTTTCACTACCAGACCTATAGCAACTCTTTGAGATTGAGACAGATACTTCAGACTATGTTGTGGGCACCTTTCTAACTGAGAACAACCACCCCGTGGCCTATCATAGTGAGACACTATCATATGTTGTCTGTAAGTACCCTACTTACGATAAATAAATGTACTCCATTGTGAAAGCTTATCACCAGTGGAGACACTACATTCTTGGGAAGGAGACAATCATCCACACTGATCATAATCCACTGCAGTTCATACAAACATAAGGAAAATTACAAAATGAACGCCATAAAAAGTGGTCCACATACTTGCAGCAATTCCACCTCAACATCAAGTATAAAATAGGAATCACCAATCGCGTCATTGATTTCCTTAGCAAACCGCCAATCCTAGAACTCACCACGGTGCTAGACTCTTGTGACCATGAAATATCTGTATGTCCCCAACTCTATGAGACATACCCGGACTTCGCCACCACCTACCAAATGTTGGGTGCAAATGCAGTTGTCGATAATTTCCATCTTTAGGATGGGTTGTTGTGTTATCTGGGCCATATCTGTGTTCAATCAAGTGAGCGAGTGAAGATGATCTAGGAATCACACTAAATTTGGGTGGCAGGACACTTCGGTGTCGAAAATAAATTGACGATGCTACAGAAACATTTCTACTGGCCAAAACTTCGATAGGAGGTCATCAAGTATATTAGGTCCTGCACTTCCTGTGATATTGCCAAACCGACCACTAAGAAATAGAGCATGTACACCCCTCTTCCTACTCCTTATAGGCCATGGGAATCCATCTCAATGGACTACATGTTGGGCCTCCTGTCCACCAAGCGAGGAAATAACTGTGTTTTTGTGGTTGTTGATCACTTTTCTAAGATGGCGATTTTGGTTGCCTGCAAGAAGAGCATCACAACATAGGCCATTGAAAATATCTTCTTTGAACGAGTCTGGGTACATTTTGGAATCCCACAAACCATTGTCTTAGATTGGGATAGTTGATTTCTCAGCACATTCTGGTGGAGCCTCTGGTCATTGCTGGACACCAAGATCACCAAATCCACGACCTTCCACCCCCAGATAGATGGCCAAACCGAGGTCGTAAATCGAATGATTGAGCATATCCTTCAGATGTATAATTCCAAGAACCCTCGCACATGGGATGAGAGCCTTCCCTATGTTTAACATAGCTACAACTGATCCCTGCATAGCTCAACTGGCCACAACCCCTTTCAGGTGGGATTGGGATTCCAACCATTGGGTCCCATAGATGTTGCACTTCCCCTTGCGGTCACCTCAACCGACTCATATATTGCTCCAACTGAAGTTGACAAAGCCACTTGGTTCATTGAGAGGATCCAACACATCCACCAACAGGTTCAGGATATCCTACAAAACTCCAATGACAAGTACAAATAATTCCATGATCAACATTGGGTGCCACATAAGTTTCAGGTGGGTGACAAAGTTTGGTTTCACTTGCAGAAAGAATGCCTTACAAGACCCCATCGAAACCTTCTCCCACTTTATTATGGGTTGTACACCATCACCAAGGCCATGGGGGATAATTCTTTTGAATTCAACATTCCATCTTTCCTTGGCCTTCACCTAGTGTTCAACATGGATCTCCTTTGCCCTTATTTACCACCATTATTGGACACCTCAGAAGTAGCAGAACAACTAACACCAACAGAGATGAACCTCGACTGCATACAAAAGGCATCCCCTGATCATATTGTTGAAACACATATCAACGACACTCTACAGAAAAGGATCCAGCTTTATCGAGTCGTCAAAGCAGGGCAACTCCTGCACCAAGGCAAGTGGCTCACCCAGGGCGAAATTCAACAGAAATTTCCTCATCTGATGGGGAACTCAACGCAATGGAGACCATTTCTTCCTAAGGAGGGAGTATTGATCAAGGTGGATATCAGTGGCCACCCACCTTTTCCAACTGGCTCAAAACAGTTTTTTGGCAATTTTGGTAATTTACTATTTTTAGTAGTTTTTCACTTCTGGAGCTGTTTTGAGGCCCTAAACGACGTTTTTTGGGAAAATGGGTTTGCAATATGGAAGTTACTTCAACATTTCCCCTAAAATGAATCTCCTCGATGATACCTTTCTAATGGGCTATCATGCACCTAATACGAAGATCATATGCAAAAGTTACGACCCCAGGAAGTTGATGTACTAACTTACCCAAACGGGGCCCACATGAATTTTGGCGCTTCATCTCCTAGGGTTAGGTTTTTGGATGTCTAGGGTTTTTGGAATTCCTGTTTATTGTAAAAAGGCCTTTAGATCCTCATTTTAATCATCTTCTTGTGAATGAGTGCAGCAGCCACATCTCTTCAAAGATGATAAGCCACCACCATTTCAGCAAGCTTGTTTCTGCTGCATTTTACAGTTTCAACTTATTTGCTTATTGAAGAGAAAACTAGTTTTATTGTATCTCTATTATTTTATGTTAAGCACCTATTAATAATATGTATTCATTTCGTTCTGCTCATAAAATCCGGATCAAATATTCCAAAACATACAACATGAAATAACATTCAATTGTATATATTGTCATTGGACATCACTTGAACTGCTATCATTGATCACGTTGCGTGCATGTCTAATTTCTTCATCAATTATAGGTGATATTTTACTTTAGTTATTTAACCTAATGTTTTCTTGATCGACTTTTTTTTGATGTTCCACCTGTTCATGTTCCATATACAAAAATATAAATAAAATGTAATATGTATATCTACATTTATATATAGAGTAGAATATACATGATTGTGTAAATAAAAAAGTGTACCATATCATTGATTGTTTCATAAACAATACACATTATTTTGAAGCAATGCTTCACGTTGTCTCTCAAAATCTCTTATTTTGGATGCACTCCATACTTTGTTTCTTGCATGTTTAATACACCATGACAAAGAAGAATCGATATAATTAATATAATGGTTTTTTGTTGTTCCATTAATTATAAAACATTGGAAGTTAAAATACATATCTAAGAATTTGTTCAATTAAAGCTTGATACTTCAACATATACTCACAACCCATACTTAACCCAATGTCTATGATTTCTTCAGTTGGATCTTCTTTGTATGTTAGCACCTATTGGAAGGCATCCATGGATGAGTGTAAATTAATTATTTAAATATAAATATCATAAAAAAGATGAAATTTTAATTAAGATCGAAAACGTAAGTACTCACAAACTTTGTGACCAACCCTTCTATTCCTCATCAACCTGTCTTATGTGTTGAATGTGATGCATTTTTTTTCTTTTGTACAACCAAACAATTGAAAATTAGTATTTCACGTGATAATTAAATATGATTTACATAAAAAAAAATGATTGATTGCATAGGTATCTTATGCAAATTGTAATTTTTGGGATGGATCCTCCTATGATGCAATTATATTCATTTATTTTACCATCTCCTTATACACATTTTCAGGCATCCCCACCAGTATGTATTGGTTTTTCCCTCATTTTTCCCTTGGAATTTCCATGGCATGCCTTAATCAACAAAAATCGTTAATTTGAACCTACAAATTATTCAAACATATTAAATTTTTAATACAACAAAAATAAGTTGGCATGTTCTCTTGTTGGGATGAGATACCATCGTACTTGCTACAATAAGTTGTTTTCCTTGAACATCTATCAACCATATTCTATCAAAAAAAGAAAAGAATCATCAAATATAGAAAATATGTGTCTTTTTACAAAATAAGATTAACAAAAGAAGCAATGCTCTATAAATTAATAGAAGAATCAATACTTTATTAGTTAATCGAAGCATCAGTGCCTCATTCTTGTTTATTGTGCACTTATGAACATGTCAACTAAGTTATTTTTATTTTAAACTCCACATTGTTGTTGACAATAACATGAGCATAGGTGTGCTTTGTTATTGGGGGTGCACCAGTGCACTTTGTTATTGCGGACACATCAGTGCGTTTTGTTATTGGGGGAGCACCGATGCAATTTATTATTGGGGGAGAACTGGTGCAGTTTTCTATTGGGGAGCATTGCGATGCATTTTAGTTATTATTAAATAAAAATCAATATTTTAGTATTTTATATTAATAGCGGTCATTGCAAACACTGAGGCGTTATGTTTTGGAGCATCCGTGCACCTTTTTATTGGGAAGAGAATTGGTGTGCACGGTTGAATTAGGGGAACCATTGCGTATGGTAGACTTAGGATCACTGGTTCACATGGTCAACTTAGGAGAACCGATATTGTTGACATGAAAATGCTCACTGGTGCGTTATTCCTCTACAGTGTGCATCATGAACTGCATAAGTGTTTTTTTTAAATAAAAATTACAATGACAGGTTTGGGGATCCAATTCAATGAGTGATCCCATTGCAAAAAATACCAAATTCCTTGTATACAAGCAAGAAAACCCTATAAAAAATTATTTCTTAAAAAAAAATCTACTTCTAAAATATAGAGAGGGAAACTAAGAGAAACAACTAGGAAGTTAGGGATTTGAATACTGAATGTAACTATGAAACCCTTTTTTATTTTATTTTTATAATGCACTAAAATTTGTTTGAATAAAAAAGGGGAAATATTGAGATGACGAAAAGAATAAAATCACATACCTAAAATTTCTTCTCTGCAATTATGTATGTAAATTTGGCTCTTCAAAAAATTCTCTCCACTCGAAAGACTTTGCTTGTAAATCTTTCTTGCAAAATTATCCCCTCTAAATTTTGGAAAAATAATGAAACAATGATTAGGGTTTTGATTTACAAAAACATACATTTTGAAAATATAAAATTCTCGCTCATTTTTTTGTTGTATATTTCGGTGCATTTATTCGATTTAGTATTTTTTTAAATTTTACCCTTTAACAGTGTGCTCGATGGTAATAGGCATCAGTGCATTTTTTTTACCAGAATGCACTAGGGATATATTGTTTTCTAAGAGCACCGTAGAAGGATTATGATTTTTAAATTAATTTATTTTGTTTAAAAATCATTTTTCTAGTGCATTTTTGGCCACATCGTCTCAGAGGAGGGTATAGAAATGGACCCTGAAAAAATTAAAGCAATCAAAAGTTGGCCAAAACGAAAGAATGTTTCAAAAGTGAATTTAGTTATGGTACTATATTGATATTATAGGTTATTCATTAAATTTTTCTCCGAAGTTGTAAATCCAGTCACTTCACTGTAGAAGAAGGGAAAAACGTTTGAATGGACTGCTAAGTGTGAGGAGAGTTTCCACCACTGAAAATAATTATTGACCAGTGCACCTATTCTAAAGGTTGTAGATCTAGATGAAGATTTTATTATGTGTATAGATGCATGCAAAAAAGGGCTTGGGGGATTCTTTACACATAATGGTGATGTCATATGTTATTTGTCAAGGAAGCTTAAATAACATGAAAGAAATTATTCTACCCATGACCTAGAGTTGGAAGACATAGATCATGCCTTAAAATGTGGAGGCATTATCTCATGGGAAGATATTTCTAGCTAAATACACACCATAGGTTTTGAAACACGTTTTTGAAAAACAAAATATGAATTCCAAACATAAAATATGGTTGGAATTTCTCAGTGAATATGACTTCAACATCAAGCATATCAAGGGAAAAGAGAATAAAGTAGTTGATGCACTCAACATGAGGGTACATGAAATGAATTCTACAACCATTAGCATGCATTTTTCATATTTAACAAGTAATATTTTGGACTAATTAGGATCAGATCAACATTATGTGCAAGTTACAGAAGGCTTGTAGTAGAAAAGTGTATCACTGAAGTTTAAAGACTATAGGTTGGAAGAGGATGAAATCCTCTTCTTTCGGGACAAATTTTGTGTTCCCAAAACTCAGGATTTGAGAAATTTAGTGTTGAAGGTGATGCACAATGTACCATATGTTGGTCATAAAGGATACCAAATGACAATTTTATAAGTAAGAATCCAATATTTTTGGCCCGAAATGACAAAATATGTGGTTGATTACATATACATGTGAATAGAATGTCAAAAAGTGAAGATTGAACCTACACATCCAGTGGGATTATTGCAACCATAACCTATTACGAAATGGAAATGGGAGGTATTTACAATCGATTTTATCACCAAGTTTCCAAGAATAGAAAGGAAACATGATTCCATCATGGTAGTGTTGAACAAGCTTACGAAGGTTTCACAATTATACCAATGAAAACAACTCACTAGGAAACCAACGTCATGGAGATTTATATGAAGGAAAATTATAGGCTACATGGTGTGCCTAAGGAAATAATGTTGAATGGATATCCCAAGTTCACTTCTAATTTTTGGAAGGGGTTGTTTAAAGGATTTGGGACTCACTTTAAATTCAATACAACATATTATCCAGAGTCATATGGGAAGACAAAGAGAACTAATTGGATAATTGAATATATGTTAAGAGTGTATGTAATGGAAAAGCCTTCCAATTGGGAATACTACCTCCATCTAGTTGATTTTTATTATAGTAATGGGTTTCATGCATCATTGAAGATGAACACACTAAAATCTTATTATGGAAGGAAATGCAACTCGCCAGTAAGTTGGGACAAACCAATAGATAGAGCAGTTGTGGGGCTAGAGTTGCTAAGGGAAACAAAATAGCATATGGTAAAGATCAGGTAGAATTTAAAGTTTGAACATGATACAAAACATAGTTATGAAGATAAAAACATGACACAAAGGTAATTTAAATAGGGTGATCATGTGTTTTTAAAAGTAAAGTCTTAAAGGATCTTGATCAGGTTGGGAAGTTTTCCAAAGTTGGAAAAAAGATATTGTGGGTTGTTTGAAGTTTTAGAGAATATATTCCTAGTTGAATACATGATTTAATTTCCTCCATACATGAGAATTCATATTATGTTTCATGTGTCTTTATTTTGGAAATGAGTGCATGATCCTAACCACACAATTGATTGGACTATGATCTAGGTGGAGCACGAAGGGGAATTTCAGGTGGAAGCAGAGAACATCTTGGACTAAAAAGTCAAATTTATTTGGAACAAATCCATTGGTATGGTAAAGGTTCAATCGAACTACTACGGTCCTAAAGACACCACATGGGATTGTGAGGATATAATGCAAAAGGAGTACCCACAATTTTTTGCAAATTTTGAAGAAAAATAAATGTACATTTTTATGTAAGTGTGCAAGGCTCCATTTTGAAAACAAGAATTCCTAGAGACACATATCATAGAGTTCTTATCCTATATGTTATGGAGCCCTAGAAGGCTAGTGATATATCCTAAGGTAATTCATAATAGAGAATGGGGTACACTTCCTTGGGTTGTGCAGGTTGCGAGGAATGAGAGATTGATGGTTGGAATTGCTGCAAGAGTTGTGAACTTGAAAAATTATAAAATATTATGATGTAAAATTATGTATATGTATGCAAATATGGTGGTGTGTATCGAGGATTGTGCAATTTGTAGGGGAGGGGAATGTAACATCCCCATTTTTAATCCTCGTTTTAGCGATGTGTAATGTATTTTGTAAACATTGTATACAATCATAATAAAATAAATTTGATGTCGGTTGTGGGTGTACATGGATATAGTAATTTGGGGATAATTTTCGACAAGTGAGGGTAATGTATAAGAAGAGGTTCCAAGGGAGTCCATAGGGGGGAGAGGGGAGGGGGGGAATTATTCATGGGAATTAATTCCAACCCACTGTCCTAAAATTATTATTTTGAGTGAGCCTTCTAATTTGTTTTTGTTTTTTTTAACTGTAACGGTTATGATTTTTATTTATTTGAAAAAGATAGGCGGGGTATTTGCCTAGGCAGCCCCATTTACATAGAAAATAACTAGCGTATTCAGCTTCAGTGTTACAATATTTTCAAGGAATTTGATAGTTGTTATCGTCATTGATAAGAATCTTCCCTTTTGTGAGGGTGAATCCTTTGTTTGCCATCTGGTCCGCTTCTCCATTCAGATTTCTAAGAATATGGTAGAACTTGTAGGAGGTGAATTCATGAAGGAGTCTTTTCAATCTGCCCAGAATTTTATTGAGGCTAGCATTGTTGAAGAGGTCCTCCGTATTGAATTTTTTTATAAGAAGCTTTGAATCTCCAAAGACTTGTAGGTCTTTATCTCCCTTTTCTCTTGCTATTAGGCAAGCTCTGAGAAGGCCAAGAATCTCTGCCTGGTTGTTAGTCTTCTACCCTAGACCCCATCAGAAGCAGTCCCTTAAGATCCCATCCGAAGAGTAAATGACCCCTCCAGCGCCAGCGTTCCCGGGATTTCCTTTGGAGGCCCCGTCAAAAAAAATTGTGGTGAGTTTTTTGGATTTCCACCAGTTTGTGAAGCTGTCCTCGGATTCTCTTATTCTCCACTCCGGATTTACTGTTTGAGGAGTGAGGAATAGCTTGCGAGGAGAGGGCTCCAACGGGATAAGCCATCTCCTTTCTTCAGGACGTAGCAAAGGATCTTCGTTGAAGTACTAATGTTGGGTTGTTTCCAAGAGGAGAGCTTTAGCTTTTACTGCAACCTCAAGAGGGGAGAGAGTATGAACATTAAAGATTTGGTCATTACGAGCCAACCATAGCTGCCAACAAACGAATTTGGGGACTACTGTCCAAATTTTTTGCCAGAAGGATTTGGTGGGAATACCTTGAGGATAGATATTGTTCCAAGAGGCGAACAATGCAACAATTGTTCTCTGAGGGAAGGCTGGAATTTGCAGGTCCAGAAGAGAGAGTCTCCATACTTCCTTGGCGAAATTGCACTCCAGGAATAAGTGTTGGGTTGTTTCAGAGTTGCTTCTGCATAGCTCGCACCTATGATGCCCTACAATTTTCCTTTTCTCTAGATTGTCTCCTGTAAGAAGTTTATTTTGCACCAGCGTCCAGAAAAAGAAATTCACTTTGGGGAGAGCTAGATTGTCCCAAACTAACTTCCAGAAGGCAGGAGGATGACTACTGTCCTTTGTATTCTAAAGAGATTTGTATCCAGCTGCTGTGGTGTAAGTGCCTGACAGACCCCAGGCCCAGCTGTCCCTCATATGGCAGTTTTCAGGAGTGGAGCCTTCCAACAATTCAACAAGAAGATTTTTTTGTGGTGTTAGCCAATCTGGAATGCCGTTAAGGTCCCAACCGACCCAATCTCCTTGGCAGTCCCACATTGAGATATCATAAAGTCTGATTTTACCTGTACGAGTTAGCCATTCTCTGATGTCAGCTATTTCTTGATTCGCTCCCAGTGGTTCGCTCCCCATTATTCTGTTTTGCCAAATGTAAGTGCGCCTACCATTACCCGGCACTCTGTACAGAGAATTGTTGAAAAACGTGCTACTTTTGCAACATAGTTTCCAAACTTGTGTGTTGTTGACTGTGGGATCGAATTGCAGATTTCGATAGGACAAATTTCGGGCATATTTGGACAGAAGAGTATTGTTGGTCGGGTGATTGGGCTCGTGAGCCATTTGCCATAGTAATTTTCCTCCCATCGCTAGGTTAACAAGGGAGGGATCTCGGATTTGAAGGCCCCCCTCTGCTATCGGTCACCGGACCAACTCCCAGTTTGCTAAATGCATTTTATTTTTGTTTCCTTTTCCACCTTGCCAAATAAAATCCCTTAATATTTTCTCAATCTGATCCATAACGTTTCTGGGATCCAATAAGAATGCCGATTGATAAATTGGGAGCGCGACTAGCTGTGACTTAATTAAAATGACTTTTCCTGCATTGGTTAACCAGTAGCCGCCCAAAGCTGCAATCTTTGTTTTGATTTTGCAAATGATGTCTGACCAAAGCGATCTTCTATTAGCTCCATTTGTTATAGGGAGGCCGAGATATTTTATCCGATCCCAGCTGACATGTCCTCTGAATCCCAGGATGTTCATGATATTATTGATCTCTTGTTGTCCTGTGTTCCAACTGTAGATTTCACTCTTTCTCTCATTGATAAGGGCGCCAGTGACTCTGCAATAGCTTTTTAGGACAGAATCAAAGACTTTAGCTATTCTGGTGGATGCACCTCCAAGGAGCAGTGAGTCATCTGCAAAGAGTGAGTGATTCAGAGGAACGACTTCTATGGAGGATTTTAGACCAGGAAGAGAGCCAGTTGTTCTTTCAGAAGAGAGTTTTCTGCTGAGAGTGTCTGCCATTAATATGTACAGGAAGGGAGAGAGGGGGAAGCCCTGCCTGATGCCTCTCCGGGCTTGAAAAAAATTAGAGGGTCGGCCATTGAAAAGGGGGGCAATCCAAGGGTTATCGATGCAGGCATTTATAAGCTGAACAAAATGAGGTGAGAAGCCGAAGGAAAGGAGGACCTTGATGAGGAAAGATAGATTGACTCTATCAAACGCGTTTGCCATATCTAATTTAATCAACATACCTTTCTCTTTTCGCTTTTTGCTGGAGTGGAGAGTCTCCTGGACTTGAATTACATTGTTGAGTATGTTTCTGCCTTCCACAAAGCCTCCTTGGGGGCTGGAGATCAGCCTCTTGAGCATAGGCTTGATCCTGCTTGCTAACAATTTGGCCAGTATTTTATAGGATGTGTTGCAAAGAAAAATGGGTCTGAATCTGGAAAATGTTTCTGGATCGGATTCCTTGGGAATTAGTGCGAGATAAGTGGAGTTGATTCCTCCACCGATATTATCTTTTCTCATAAACCCCTTTATCATTTTTTGAAGGTCTCTTTTAATAATATTCCAGCAGACTTTATAGAAATGTATCGTGAATCCGTCTGGGCCCAAAGCCTTATCTGAGCCCATGGACCAGATGACTTTGATGATTTCCTCCTCTGTTACCTCACTGGTGAGGGCAGCGTTGTATTCAGGTCTGACTAGGTGAGGAATATTGGCGAGGAATTCTACAATTTCTCCTTCGGTGGCCTGGGTTCCCTCACTAAACAGGTTTCTGAAGTGGCTATCCGCTGCAGCTTTGATTTGGGTGAAGCCTTTGCTGACCTGCCCCTCTGTTGTCTTTATTTCTGAGATGTGGTTCCTTGACAGTCGGGCTCTATATTGTCTGTGGAAGAAGGAGGTGTTCCGATCCCCTGCCTTTAACCACAAACTCGTGGACTTGATTCTCTAGTATTCTTCTTCTTTCCCGAGGCATCGGTATGTTGAGGATTGGGATTTTATTTCTTGTTCCAAAACTTCCGCTATAATCTCTTTGCTTTCCATTTCTGTTTGCAAGGTCTCAAGATTGTACACTTCTTCTTTCCTTGTGTTGATTGGATAAGGGACTGGGTTCTTTATCCACTCCTTTAGAGCTTGTTTTGTGGCCTTCAGTTTTTTTTCCCACACGAAGCTTGAGGATCCTGAGAATGATTTGGCCCAGGCTTCTTTTACAGTTTTGTAAAAGTCTTCTCTCTCTATCCATAAGGGGCTGAAACGGAAAGGTAGGGGCCCAATATCTTCTTCTTCCTCAAGGAGAAGCTGGATCGGCTTATGGTCAGAAGTCAGCTTGGGTAAAATTTTTGTTTTGATTATCTTTTTGTCCATAATGAGGGAGCCTTGAACCAGGAATCGATCCAACCGAGCAGAAATATGCTCTGTCCCAGTTCTATTATTGGACCAAGTGTAGAGGCCGCGAATGGGATTGAAGTCTAAAAGATCCCCCTATTGCTGAAGTTCTTCCACAAAGGTCAGCATCAGGTCTCTACTGATGGAGCCGCCTCTTTTCTCTTTTGATTTCAGAACCATATTCAGATCACCTGCTAGGATAATGTTGCTTGGGTTGTGCTGATCTAAAAATGCTGAGAGAGAGGTCCAACATTCTCGTTTTTCGGAGTAAGTGACAGGAACATAAAGATTAAATAAGGAGATAGTAAGCTTACTTGCATAATGTGTCAGCTCCGTGAAAATCCATTGTTGGGTTTCATGAGATTTGTTAAGAAAAAATGCCTCTTCTGTCCATAGAGTTTCCAGCCCTCTGAAAGAGCCCCTTGAACTTACTGCTTTGCCAGCACTCTTCTTCCACTTTGATTTTCTAATGTCTAGTAGAATTCAGTCTTCTATTTTAGTCTCTTGGAGCATGAGGATATCTGTAGGTTCTATTTTATGGAGGTCCATGAATTCTTCAGCTTTGGAGGCATTCCCTAGTCCTCTGCAATTCCAAGAGGTGAGCTTCATGATTTACTTAAGAGGAGGGGGAAGGTCCTCCCTTTGTAGGCCTTGATCTGGTGTTTCTGCCGATGGACATTTCTATGGTGGATTGACTTCCTTGTACTTTGAGTCTCTCTGCTTCCTCTTCCCTTAATTCTTTGCGGGATTTCCTGCCTACTCTTTTGGAGGGGCACTCAAAGGTTTCATCCTTTGAAGAACCAACACTTTCCACTTGTTTTTTCCTTGTTATTTCAGCATAAGAGGGATTGGGAGGGCTGCCTTGTGAGGCCTCTACCTGTATAGATGCTCCCCCTTCTTTGTTGAGTGGAGGGGCTTCTGTTTGCACCTGATTTTCCTTAGTCGCTCCTGCAGGGTTGTTCTGAGTGTTTTCTAATTCCTTCGGTGTTGCGTCCTTTTCTTGATTGTTCTTGGAGCTTCCTGGAGCTCCTGCGGTATGCCTTTTTCCATTTCCCTTTTTTTGGTGGGCATTATTTTGTACTATTGTCCATTGATCCTTGTTTGTATTGTCTGCTTGCTCCTCTGCTTTTTTCTTGCAGTGCTTGGCGAAGTGACCATGACCATGGCAGTATTTGCATTTGAAAGGGAGCTTCTCATAATCCAGTTCCTGGATGTGAGTCCACCCAGCAACGGTGAGCTTGATTGCTTCAGGCAAACCCTCTTCTAGGTTGACTTCGACGCAGATTCGAGCGCATGCGAACTTATCTTTCCTTGTTGCTTGATCTATGTATTTCCCGAGCGCGTTTCCAATGATCTGGAAGGTTTTTTGGTTCCAGCAGTGAAGAGGTAGATGAGGGAGGTGCACCCACACTGGAACAGCAGAAGGTACATCCTGAGTGGGATCAAACTCAGGAGACCATTTGTTTAAGTACAGTCCTTGTGGTCCCATGAAATAAGGGTCGTTTCTTAAAATTAGACTTCTGTCATCCGGGTTTTCGAAGATGAATATGAATAACCCCTTGCCCACAAAATAACTCTTGACCCCCTCTTTAATCAAGGGTGACCAGTTTCTTTGTGTCCAGTCCTCTACCGACTTTGGGGACGGCCAGAGGCTCGTGAACTGGCCTATTAACCCTCTCTCAATGAGATTCATAGCAGCTTTGCATGTCTCTTCTTCAGGAAGAGCTACCATGGGGATCGAATCTAATTTCTTGACGAACTTCTGCTGACTAGCCGTGAGAGGGCGCTTTGTGGTTGCGGCAATCAATGCTTTGAATGCAGTGATCTTCGGAGGCGGGTTGAGAGGAGGGGCAGAGCCCCCGCTGGAATCCATTGGAGAGTCTCTACTGGAGCTCTACATTCGCGGGGTTGCGCAGACTAGCTCCCAATAGACCAAGATCTCCGATCTGTCAGGCTTCGTCTGGGGAATCTTCTGAAAAGTAATTAAAAATTGACAGAGTCAATTTTCAGAACTCAGGGGCGCGTTTGATTAGTCTTCATTTGTCTACGCTTCTTTGATGGATACACGGGAGCGCTGAAGCACAAGAATGAACCGAGCGTAAGGCCACTACTGTCCTGGCGCTCCCTTTGGGCAGTGAAGAGAGCGATGGCTCTCTCTCGGCGCTCCCATTGAAAACCTGCGAATTTGAAAAAACACAACGCTCCCCTCGTTTGAGTCCAGCGCTGGCGCTCCTTTTCACTGGAAGCCGAGCGCCACACCCTCCACTGGAGTCTTCCCCTTCAGCAGTTGCACAAAAGACGAGACAGGCTGTGAAAAAATGGTTCGGCCCTGGTGGTCGCCGACCCTAGTTCCGCACGCTGCGTCTGTAGGGTTTCGATTCCTCTTTCTCAGTTTTTATAATGCCGAGCCTTCTAATTTTTTTTTGAGTGTATGAGAGCCCAATCAATAAAACATGTAAGATCATGTAAGAGGGTTGGTGTGAAAATTCACATCCCATAGTTATGAGAGCATGGGGGTTGAGTATAATCAATCTTAGGGAGTGTGACAGTCAAACTACTTGGGCAAAGCGAAATTTGAATGGGCATTATAACCACTTTTTCCATGTAGTTTTTGGAGCAGCAAGGGTGTGGAGAGCATTAAAATTGAAGGAAACCATTGTAGGTGGTGTGGGAATATATTTTGAGCTCTTAATCTTGTTTCAATAAGAAGTAGGTTGTTAGGAATGTACAAAGACAATTTATGTGTGATATTTTTCCCTTGAGTAGTGAGTTCTTGTTGTTAGCTTCCTTGTGGCAACTAGCATCCCTGGAATCCTCAACAATAGATATTCCTATCGAATTTTGGAGCCTTTGAGGGAAGGGGGGAGTCTTGAGGTGCTATGCATAGTGAATGGGGATCCTAATTCTTTGGGTTGTGTAGATTGAGGGGAAGAGAGTTGGTATATTGGGATAGTAGTGGGGAAACTAGCTTGTTGTGGGAGTAAATTGGGTTGTGAGAGACACCCTCTTTTGAGGATCCGTAGCCCCATATCGAGGGTGATTTTTTTCTAATATTTGGAGCAACAAATCTATGGTTGGGAGAAACGTCCATCCCTTGTAGCCAGTTTTCTATTTGTTTATTAAAAGATAATCATTTTTCATCTCTATTTCATTGTTTAGATCATAGGTTTTATTATTGTGTGTTAAATATGAGTTTAATAAATTATATGATGTTTTATTGGTTTGATTCATGTTTTTAAAATGATGTTACATGTATGTCAAATAATGAAATCATTACATTTAGTTAATGGTTTTAAAAAAAAAAATTACGAGTTCAGTAGTGGGGAAATACAATGGCTCTCACCTTTGCTTCGATGTGAGTGTCCTCATTGCCATCACCTCCTTTTGTAATTTATTCCAACATATTAAAAACTAAGGCACAACCGATTCAAACCATATGAAGGATGAGAACACCTTCGGGATTAAAGCCACTATGAGATTCATATTCTTTCATATTAAAGGAATCGAACAATCCTTCCATCACAGTAATGCTTGATGAACTATTGACTATAATATCAAAAATATTGAAATACATGGGAAGGAATTGTTGCTTCCTCTTCTTATACAAAGAAAATTACAATTTCCTATACATTCTACAAAACTCATAAACCAAAAATATGTCACAAACAAACTAGAGAAGAAGAAGGGGATTCCCTTAAAATACATAGAGCCTTATGTACGTGAATTTCTCATCACACACATACTCCCTTACCCATGAGAAAATCCATGGCTTCCTCTATCACTATGGTTGGTTCATTCCCGATGAGTATACTTTTTTATTCCTTGAAAAAGGAATATTGGATTTGGTTAAAATTAAATGGTTCTTTATGCTTCCCTAAGATGGGGTACAAAAATTGAGCAGGATATTCATCAAAATTTACATTAGCCCTTGGTGGAATGCCCTCAAATGTATTATAGTAAGCTAAAGAAAGAACCGAGTAAGAGATCATGTAAAACCTTTTAGTCAAAATATAGTTTGACATTTGGTGGGAAATCTCATTTGGGATAATGTAGGTCCAATAGAAAATGAACCCTACTCATACTAAGGGAGGATGTACAAAATTACCTAGGAGCATGAGATGTAGAGTCCTACCCCACTATTCATGCAAAAATCCACTCAAATACTTTATACGATTGATCCAATATGCATGTGTTAATATATTTTTTGCTCAAGGGTTTTTAAGTTTATCTTCATAGAAAATATCATAATACCAATTATATTAAATAGAACATTAGGATTCCCTTCTTTCTTGGGACAATGAATTTGTTGTATATCCAAAGAATGGTGAACTCTCCTTTTCTTTCTTGTCATCTTTTTCCACATTCAATATGCTTAGTTAAGTGTGAGTATTACATGTATAAATAATATTTTCCATTTGATATGTAACATACTCATCACCTAGGCTAGGCCACGTCACATAAAAATCTTTATCTTATGACTATGATCCCATAATGTAACGTTCCCCATCCCGACAGAGGAACATTACGGTGTAGAATAAACATGAACATGAAATTATTCTAACTAAAGTAATTATTTTACTGTTATCTTATTTCGTATATCTTACATCTATAATTTAAAATAGATTTAGCTACTGTCTATATCCATAAAAAAATTCATATAAAACATGTTAATAATCAACATGGAATGAAACTAAACCACTCATTACAACAACATATAAGTCATTCTCATTTATGCCAAATTCACGCACAACAATAACACATGTAAATAACTCAACAAAAAGATAAACCACTTATATTTAAATAAGAATTATGCAATGAGTTGCTTGGGACAGACGTTCCACCCAACCATAGACTGAATGTTTCAAATCTCAATAGCCAGTTACCCCTGATCTGATGCTAGTAATCCAAATATGAGGGTGATCTCTCACAGTCCACTCACAACCCATAAAACTCATAATCCAATTGATATTATCCTACAAATATCCTAATTTTTCTACCATCTCTCTTCCTCCCGATCTTCCAAACCCAAGGAATGCACCATTCATTTATCAGGGATAACCTAAGGGATGTGCCATCCATTTATTAGGGATAACCCAAGGGATGCACCATTTGTTTATCAGGGATAACCTAAGGGATGTACCATCCATTTTTAGGGTTAACCCACAAAATTTTCCATTCATTTATTAGGGTCTCTCTAGAGCAGGTAGCTAGGAAAATCTCAGTTAGGAACTCAAGGGAACTTGGTGCTAGGAAAACTATGAGAAAACCGACAACAAACACTTGTTTTTTTAGTGCAACTCACACAGGAGGTCACTCTTTAGGACTGAGAACCTGGATATTCAGTTTTACAGCTCCAATTCACTCCAGTTGTACTTTATCCTACTCTATAATTCACCCTCCATGGTTTCACTAGCTCCAAGCTCTCTTTCTTTCTCTCCCCTTTCTTCCCATGTACAAAAATTGATGTGTCAAATTGTTGTCACCCAATCCATATGAATTTTGTCTCTTTGGCTTTTATTTCTTGAATCACACTCTTCCCCAAGTTGATTGTACTCATCCCCCATGTGCCCAACAACTTTGGGATGTGACCAATCACACCCACCCTCTTATATGTATTCAATGATTGGCTTTGGGAACACTCAATTAGAAATGGGAAGGTTCCTATACAATACACAAGTTTAGGAAAAATTGGTTAAATTCATATGCATGGGTATTTCCCCCTTTTACCCCCTCTTGGTCATTATCCTAGACACTTCCCTCTCTTTTTTATTAATTCCTCCCCCATCTCTTGTCCATGTTCCCTTTAGTAGTTGGCATCACATATTATTATTAAAACATTGAAATACAACTCGCATATTGCATCGCTTGGTCATAGCCACATATTATATCCACATAAGCATTAATCAAGCTGTATATTATAATGGGGATGTTACATTCCCCCTCCCCTACAATTATGTGTCGTCCTCAGTGCATTCTATGCCGACACACACACGCGTGCGCGCGCGCATGCACACACACACACACACACACACACACACACACACACACACATATATATATATATATATATATGTGTGTGTGTGTGTGTGTGTGTGTGTGCAAATTTACATCACAATACTTATAAATAATAATTATGCAATTTAATAGCTCAAGCAGCAAATCCAACCATTAATCTCTTGTTCCTCTCAACTCGACAACCCAAGGAATGCACCATTCGTTTATTAGGGTTGACCTAAGGGATGTACCATTCATTTATCAAGGTTAACCTAAAGAATGATCCATTCATTTATCAAGGTCCCTAGCGTAGTTGGATAGGACTGTGAGTTGTGGTTCCAGAACTCTAGATTTCCAAAATGGAGTATTGAATTCTACCTTCAAAATTGTCAAAAAATTGTGGGTGCTCTTCCCGCATTTTTTATTCATGGTCCCATGTAGCATCTTCATGACAACATTATCCTCATTGAACCTTTACCAGCCTTATGGATTTGTTCCTAAGCACTTTGAATTTCCGGTCCATGATGCGTAATAGTTCCACACGAAAATCCCCTTCGTTCTCCACCTAGATCACATTGCAATAAATTATGTGGTTAGGATCAGGTACATACTTATTTAATAATTATACATGAAATACAGTATGCACTCTCGTGGATGTAGGTAATGATAGCATGTATGCNTGTGTGTTAAATATGAGTTTAATAAATTATATGATGTTTTATTGGTTTGATTCATGTTTTTAAAATGATGTTACATGTATGTCAAATAATGAAATCATTACATTTAGTTAATGGTATTAAAAAATGTTTTTACGGGTTCAATAGTGGGGAAATACAATGGCTCTCACCTTTGCTTCGACGTGAGTGTCCTCATTGCCATCACCTCCTTTTGTAATTTATTCCAACATATTAAAAACTAAGGCACAGCCGATTCAAACCATATGAAGGATGAGAACAACTTCAGGATTAAAGCCACTATGGGATTCATATTCTTTCATATTAAAGGAATCAAACAATCCTTCCATCACAGTAATTCTTGATGAACTATTGACTGTAATATCAAAAATATTGAAAGACATGGGAAGGAATTGTTGCTTCCTCTTCTTATACAAAGAAAATTACAATTTCCTATACCTTCTACAAAACTCATAAACCAAAAATATGTCACAAACAAACTGGAGAAGAAGAAGGGGATTCTCTTAAAATCCATAGAGCCTTATGTACGTGAATTACTCATCACACACATACTCCCTTACCCATGAGAAAATCCATGGCTTCCTCTATCACTATGGTTGGTTCATTCCTGGTGAGTATACTTTTTCATTCCTTGAAAAAGGAATATTGGATTTGGTTAAAATTAAATGGTTCCTTATGCTTCTCTAAGATGGGGTACAAAAATTAAGTAGGATATTCATCAAAATTTACATTAACCCTTGGTGGAATGCCCTCAAATGTATTATAGTAAGCTAAAGAAAGAGCCGAGTAAGAGATCATGTAAAACCTTTTAGTTAAAATATAGTTTGACATTTGGTGGGAAATCTCATTTGAGATAATGTAGGTCCAATAGAAAATGAACCCTACTCATACTAAGGGAGGATGTACCAAATTACCTAGGAGCATGAGATGTAAAGTCCTACCCCACTATTCATGAAAAAATCCACTCAAATACTTTATATGATTGATCCAATATGCATGTGTTAATATATTTTTTGCTCAAGGGTCTGACAAAATCCTTGAGAAAATTTAAACCACCACCCTGAGCATCTAGGAAAGAGTCTACCTTATAAATTTTGAGGACCCTGTCGAGTGTTTGGAGTCATAGATACTTCTAAAAGTGTTGGAAATCAAAGAGATAGGTGTCCTTCCACTTTCCTTTTCTTCGATTAATCTATTCCTTAAAAAAAAATATTCGAGCACAACATGCTAAGAGTTCTTTGAAATCAAACACCTTGGGCATGCAACCAACCTTAGCTATCCCCAAGGTCCAAACTTTGTTTTTAAGTTTATCTTCATAGAAAATATCATAATACCAATTATATTAAATAGAACATTAGGATTCCCTTCTTTCTTGGGACAATGAATTCATTGTATATCCAAAGAATGGTGAACTCTCATTTTCTTGCTTGTCATCTTTTTCCACATTCAATATGCTTAGTTAAGTGTGAGTATTACATGTATAAATAATATTTTCCATTTGATATGTAACATACTCATCACCCAAGCTAGGCCATGTCACATAAAAATCTTTATCTTATGACTATGATACCATAATGTAACGTTCCCCATCCCGACAGAGGAACATTACGGTGTAGAATAAACATGAAAATGAAATTATTCTAACTAAAGTAATTATTTTACTGTTAGCTTATTTTGTATAGCTTACATCTATAATTTAAAACAGATTTAGCTACTGTCTATATCCATAAAACAAATTCATATAAAACATGTTAATAATCAACATGGAATGAAACTAAACCACTCATTACAACAACATATAAGTCATTCTCATTTATGCCAAATTCACGCACAACAATAACACATGTAAATAACTCAACAACAAGATAAAACACTTATATTTAAATAAGAATTATGCAATGAGCTACTTGGGACAGATGTTCCACCCAACCATAGACTGAATGTTTCAAATCTCAATAGCCAGTTACCTCTGATCTGATGCTAGTAATCCAAATATGAGGGTGTTCTCTCACAGTCCACTCACAACCCATAAAACTCATAATCCAATTGATATTCTCCTACAACTATCCTGATTTTTCTACCATCTCTCTTCCTCCCGATATTCCCAACCCAAGGAATGCACCATTCATTTATCAAGGATAACCTAAGGGATGTGCCATCCATTTATTAGGGATAACCCAAGGGATGCACCATTTTTTTATTAGGGATAATCTAAGGGATGTACCATCCATTTTCAGGGTTAACCCAAAGAATTTTCCATTCATTTATTAGGGTTTCTCTAGAGTAGGTAGCTAGGAAAATCTCAGTTGGGAACTCAAGGGAACTTGGTGCTAGGAAAACTATGAGAAAACCAACAACAAACACTTGTTGTTTTAGTGCAACTCACACAGGAGGTCACTCTTTAGGACTGAGAACTTGGATATTCAGTTTTATAGCTCCAATTCACTCCAGTTTCAATTTATCATACTCTATAATTCACCCTCCATGGTTGCACTAGCTCCAATCTCTCTTTCTTTCTCTCCCCTTTCTTCCCATGCACAAAAATTGACGTGTCAAATTGTTGTCAACCAATCCATATGAATTTTGTCTCTTTGGCTTTTCTTTCTTGAATCACACTCTTCCCCAAGCCGATTGTACTCATCCCCCATGTGCCCAATAAATTTGGGATGTGACCAATCACACCCACCCTCTTATATGTATTCAATGATTGGCTTTGGGAACACTCAATTAGAAATGGGAAGGTTCGTATACAATACGCAAGTTTAGGAAAAATGGGTTAAATTCATATGCATGGGTATTTCCCCCTTTTACCCCCTCTTGTTCATTATCCTAGACACTTCCCTCTCTTTTTGATTAATGCATCCCCCATCTCTTGTCCATGTTCCCTTTAGTAGTTGGCATCACATCTTATTATTAAAATATTGAAATACAACTCGCATATTGCATCGCTTGGTCATAGCCACATATTATATCCACATAAGAATTAATCAAGATGGATATTATAATGGGGATGTTACATTCCCCCTCCCCTACAATCATGTGTCGTCCTCAGTGCATTCTATTCTGACACACACACACGTGCATCCGCGCGCGCGCGCGCGCACACACACACACACACATCTGTGTGTGTGCAAATTTACATCACAATACTTAGAAATAATAATTATGCAATTTAATAGCTCGAGCAACAAATCCAACCATCAATCTCTTGTTTCTCTCAACTCAACGACCCAAGGAATGCACCATTCATTTATTAGGGTTGACCTAAGGGATGTACCATTCATTTATCAAGGTTAACCTAAAGAATGATCCATTCATTTTTCAAGGTCCCTAGCGTAGTTGGATAGGACTGTGAGTTGTGGTTCCAGAACTCTAGATTTCCAAAATGGAGTATTCAATTCTACCTTCAAAATTGTCGAAAATTTGTGGGTGCTCTTCCCGCATTTTTTATTCATGGTCCCATGTAGCATCTTCATGACAACATTATCCTCATTGAACCTTTACCATCCTTATGGATTTGTTCCTAAGCACTTTGAATTTCTGGTCCATGATGCGTAATATTTCCACACGAAAATCCCCTTCGTGCTCCACCTAGATCACATTGCAATCAATTATGTGGTTAGAATTAGGTACATACTTATTTAATAATTATACATGAAATACATTATGCACTCTCGTGGATGTAGGTAATGATAGCATGTATGCAATTGGCCCTATATTTTCTAATATTTTAAAAGGTCCACAGTATCTCGCTTCCAACTTTGAGCAACTTCCTAATCTTAGAAAACTTCTCTTTGCCTTCACTTTTAAAAACACATGTTCTCCTACTTTAAAATATCTGAAAAATCTATTGTTTTATGCATAAAATTTCTACCTATCCTGGGTAGCCCTTAATTATGATTTATTCTTTTCATATGCTCTTCCATTTATTTTAACAATTTTGGCCCAACAACTGCTTTGTCTACTGGATTATCCCAACTAAATGGAGTGTTACATTTTCTTCCATACAATGCCTCAAACGAGCTCATCTTCAATGATGCCTGATACCCATTATTCTAGGAAAATTCAACTAAATGAATATAATATTCTCACTTTGATGGCTGATCCATCACATACATTCTAAGCATGTCTTCAATTGTCCTGTTAGTCCTTTATGTTTGTCCATCTAACTCTAGATGATATGATTTACTAATATTTATATTTGTTCCAAATCCTTTGAACAAACCTTTCCAAAAATTCGAAGTAAACTTTGGATTTATATATGAAACTATTGTCTTAGGTACTCCATGTAGCCTAGAAACTTCTTTCATGTATACATATGAAATATTTGATGCCTATGTGTAGTTTTTACTGGAATTAAATGTGATGCTTTAGTCAATTTATCTACCACCACCATGCTGGAATCATGTTGCTTCATTATTTTTGGAAGATTAGTAATAAAATCAACTGTAACTACTTCCCACTTCCATTCCGGAATGATAAATGGCTGTAGAAAACTCGTTGGGTGTCTATGTTTTGTCTTTAAATTTTGGAATTCTAGACATCTAGCTATGTAATTAACCACTTCCTTCTTCATTCCTAGCCAAAAGTATTGGTTTCTCACAACTGCAATTTTCTTCTGATATCCTGGGTGCCCGACATATGTCACATTGTGCATTTCCTTCAAAACTGCATTGTTCAGCTCATTGAAATTTGACACATATATTTTTCCCTTGTACATGAGAATTCCATCTTCTTTCGGCTCATAAAAAATAAATTTCTACAGGAAATTACCTTGTTGTAATGTTTCTTTTATTTTCACTTATTGTTGATATGAATTCGCTACTAAAGTAATTTGATCTTTCAAATATTTCCTATACATTTTGATGGCTGCCACATGCACTCCATGAGATCGCCTATTGAGTGCATCAACTACTTGATTTTCTTTTCCTTTTATATGCTTAATTGCGAAGTCATGTTTACTCAAAAATTCTAGCTGTCTAGTTTTTTTGGCATTTAGTTTTGGTTGTCCAAAAAAATGATTTAGACCACAGTGGTCTGTCCTTAGTTCGAAATTATTACCCATAAGTTAATGCCTCCACATTTTTAATGCATGTACAATCGTTTCTAACTCCAAGTCATGTGTAGCATAATTCCTCTCATGCTCTTTTAATTTTCTAGACTCATAACATACCACATGGTCCCTTTGATTGATAACTCCACCAAGTCCTTCCTTTCATGCATTGGTGCACACAAAAATGTATTCATTTGGATATCAAATATTCAATATTTGTGCTCTTGTCAATATTTCCTTCAACTGCTGAAATCTCTCTTTACACTTGGAATTGCATTCAAATTTCACTCCCTTATTTTGCAAAGAAGTGATTGGAGTTGCAATTCTTGAGAACCATTTTATGAATCTTCATTAATAATCAGAAAGACCCATGAATGATATGACCTATGTCACATTCTTTGGTGTTTTCCATCCTCTAATCGGCTCTATCTTCTCAAGATCAACTTCTATCCCTTCTGCTGAAATTATATGCCCCAAGTAGTGAATCTTCTTTTACTAAAAGATGCACTTACTTAGCTTAGCATACAATTTATGCTCTCTTAAAATTTTCAACACCATTCTTAAATGTTGTTCATGTTCCTCTTTTGATTTAGACAGTGATGATTTTAAGGATGGAAATTTATTTAAAATGTAGAAACCTTGATGAATCTTACTAATCCTTTGTATGCCAAGTATAAATTTTTGGCGATATTTTTGTAAAAATATTGAAATTTCTAAGGATTTTATATATTTTGTATAAAATTTGGTGATTTTTAAGGTAAAATAATTTTATCCTATAGAATTTGGGTGAATCATTTTTAGAAAAGTGAATCTTGTTTTGGGAAAACCATGGAAAATTATCCCATGAGCGAAATTTAGCCCCTAAAATCATCCTTGGATTTAGAATAGATGAGGATATCATCTAAGAACATAATCACAAACTTGTCTAGGTAATCCTTGAACACTCCATTCATTAGGCACATAAAAATTGTTGGGGCATTTGATAGCCCAAATGGCACTACCGTGAATTCATAATTCCCATATCTTGTTCTGAATGTTGTCTTGATGATGTGTTCTTCTTTTATCCTTACTTGATGATAGTTTGATCTCAAGTCAATCTTCGAAAATACTCTTGCACCCTTTAGTTGATCAAACAAATAATCAATTCTTAGAATGATACTTAATCTTTATGGTAAACTTATTAAGCTACCCAAAATCAATACAAATCCTAAAGGTTCTGTCCTTGTTCTTTATAAACAGAACTGGGGCTCCCCAATGTGACACACTTGGGAATATGTACCCCTTCTTCGAAAGTTCTCCAATCTGCATCTATAACTCTTTTAGTTATGATGTTCCCATTATGTAAAGTGTCTTAGACGCTGGGATAGATCCTAACACCAAGTCGATAGAGAAATCAATGTCTCTTTTTGGTGGTAGTATTGAAATTTCTCTAAAAACATCTTCAAAATCCCTAAAAAAATGGATGGTCTTCAATGCTTTCCACGCTGTCTTTTTCTTCCTCCTCCATATAGGCTACAAACATATGAAATCATTTCATGAAGCTTTTCTTCAAAAGTGTAGATGAATTATATCTAACAACTACATCTCTTGGAATGCCTTGAATCTTTCCTTGCTTCCCTTCCTTATCAAGACATGTGACTGTCTTGTTGTAACAGTATAGGAAAACATGATGTTTCTCCAACCAATACATGCCAATTAGACAATCATATGAACCCAACGGTATAATGTATACATATACCTTTGTTCTAATTCCATTCATGTCTATCAGGCAATCTTTTACCAACTCATTGATTTTACTCTTAGCTCCTATGGCTAACTGAACTAACCAAGATTCCTTGTTCTTACTTCTTTGCAAGTGAAATATTTCAACAACGTTAGAATTTATGTAACTATCGCTAGCTCCATAATCAATTAAAATTGCTATGGGATCGTTATTTACATTACCTTCTACTTCAATAATGGGAGATTGATATTGAGCTTGCTTGTTATCCAAGGTTGCATAGATCCTTGGAATTCGTTTGCCCATGTATTCCATTCTTTCAGCCTCTTGAATGTTGTGGAAAACCCTCATTCTTTCTCCTTTGTGATGCAAATATCTATATAGTTGAGTTCCTTCACATTCCCAACATTGCACTGGTTTTTTCCTTAGCATTTTTCCAAATGACTATGTAGTCTTTTGTTCATTTTGGGCGACTTGACCATGTTGATTTGATTGGAAATTATTCCTGAAAAATGGTGGCTTAAAACCCTTGTGCCTTTGATCCATCTTATCCTTCATCTTGTCATTCCAAGATTTTTGGAAAACTAGTCTTCATTTTCTCTACACATACAAATTCCTTTCTCTACTTATGGTTTCCTCCAAGGTTTTGGGGTTGTCATATTGAATTTTATCACTAAATAAAGAGGGTAACCCGCTTAAAAATAACCTTTGGATTTTGACTTTCTCATCCTTGATGAATTCAACATACTTCAACAATTCAAAGAACCACTTCTCATATTCCTCCATTGTCATGATTCCCAGTTTGATTTCAAAGAATTATTTCATCTTTCTTTCATATTAATGTTCAAACACATATTTCTCTTGGAAATATCTCTTAAAATTCCTCCATGAGATTCTTTTCTCATCAAGGTTCTTGGCTTGCTTAAGTTGATCCCACCACATGGTTTCCTTCCCTTGAAAGTGATAGGTGGAAATTCTATCTTCTAACCAGGATGGGTAATCATGTAGCTGCAAATATTTCTTCATTTCCAATAGCTAGGCCTCATAATATTCTCCTTTGTTGTTCTCGCCATTGAAAGTTGGTGGCTTACTATTCCTGAGTTCACCCTGCAAGATTCCTACCTCAAGTCTTCTCCTTTGACTTTGAGAAAGAGACACACTTTTTCTACTTCTTGGACCTAAAATTGCATGAGTTCTTCTGGTGGAATGCCTTGGAGAATGTTGGAATCTACTCATGCTTCTTGAATTCCTATCATTCCCGTGATCATATATTTTTCTATGGGATCTTGATGTTGATACTCGTCTAGAACTATCTTATTGGTTGGTGCCAGAGTCCTTGTTAACTTGCTTCTGTAGCATATTTAGGATTTCAAGTATCTCTTCTTGAGATTTCATGATCCTCTCATTATCAACCCTATAGCTCAGCACTTATTTTTGTAGGATTCTCATAGTTACAGTCCCTTTCCTATATCTTCTCCCATTAGAATCATTATCAACATTACCCATTCTGGTATACATACCTCCAATTTCTTATTCATCATTTTAAAACCTTTGATCATCCTCCATGTCTCTATTTCTCATGTAGGAACTAAAGTCTGCATTTCTGTACGTCTAATTTTGCAACAATTTGCATTTAATAATTGTTGTTAGAATTAAGCATATTGTAAAATATGTATCAATTAGATTACATGTCATTATTCATTTTAAATTATGAAGAATATTAATGCACTACTCCCAAGTATGATTCCTTAAATTCACTCATTTTTTAAACAACTTCCCAATGACTGTCCTCATGCCTCAATGTAAGTTTTGAATGAATAGTTACAACAACTACAAGTTGCAATTTCCACTCTTTTTCTGCTACATAGTTCAATTTTATCACTTTTGAAGAAAATATGATGCCCAAATCAAAATTATGGGTTGATAGATCTCTTCTACTCCTCAATACCTTTCCAACAACTATTTGTTTGTCCAATCTGAGCTTCAAGCTGAAAATTATGGTGGAAAAACAGTGAAAGAATATTCATTAGCACGTAAAACATAGTAGCAATGCTCAACGACCATCCGATAATTTCTTGATTATATATCCACCATTCATTTGTATTAACAAATTCATTGTGGATCTAAGTCATATCTCTTCTTCATTTCGGTTTTTCACGTTCTCCAATTTTCACCCCCTAGTTTTGTTGCACTCACTTTGCACTTATATTTAGATTCCTTACTATACTCATGGTTTCGTGGGTGCCGGAATGATGACTCATATCCTATCTTCATACCTTACATGAACTTTTCACCAACACTTAGATTTTTTTTCCTTCGCAGAATCGCGGATGCATAATTTTGTAACCTTACTTTCATAAGTCCATATGAGAAGTCTCAACACTTAGCTATTTTTTCATCTATGAGGACTCATAGACTCATGGGCTGATAATATTGTAACCTTCCTTTCATAATTCCATACGATAAGTCTCAACACTTAACCATTTTTCGACCTGCACGGACTTGTAGACTTAACACTTGAAAAATTCCAAGTTCTTACCGCGGTTTCGTGGGAATGACAGTTGGCGTGCCACATGGATCCACATCACCCACCAAGTTTCATCCTATCCAAAATGTACATAGTGGCAATACGTTTCTTTCTTATACCACGTCAGTTGACACGTGGCCTCCACGTCATGTCGACGTCATCGTACAAAAAAATACCCAATTTTTTTTATTTGCTTATTTTAAAAATTTCCAAAGTGGCCCAATTCTTCACATTACCCATGAAATTTCTCTCAATTTTACTGTAGCAATTTAATAAAAAAAATTGTAGACATACTCCAGAAATCAATTCTCTATGAATTTCCACTTCAGCGTTCTGTTAACTCGGCCCATCCAATCTCAGTGTTGAAAACTGGGCTTTTATACCACTTTGTAACATACCCAACACCCAGGCTAGGCTAGGCCACATGAAACTCTCTGTATTACGACTCTGATACAATAATTTAACATTCCCCAACCCAACCAAGGAACATTACAGTGCAAAATACACACGAAAACCAAATTTTACTAACTAAAGTAATTCTTTTATTGTTAGTCGATTTCATGTAGCTTACAACTATAATTTAAAACATATTTAACTATTGTTTATATCCATAAAACAATTGTATCCAAAGCATGCTAATAATAAACATGAAATTCTACTAAACCAGTCATTACAACAACATATAAGTCATTCTCATTTACTAAGAGTTCACACACAACAATAACACATGTAAATAACTCAACAACAAGATAAAAAACTTATCTTTAAACAAAAATCGTGCAACCAACTACTTCAGACGAAATTTCCACCCAACCATAGAATGATTTTTCCAAATCTCAATAGTTATTCACCCTCGAGTTGAGTCTAGTAATCCAAAAAAGTGGGTGATCTCTCATAGTCCACTCACATCTCATAAAACACATAACCCAATGGATATTCTCCTATAACAATCTTGTTTTTTCTACCAGCTCTCTTCCCCCTAACCTTCCCAACCCAAGGAATGTACGATGTATTTATGAGGGATAACCCAAGGGTTGTACCATCCATTTATCAGGGTTATCCCAATGAATGTGCCATTCATTTATCAGGGTCTCTCTGGCACAAATAGTTAGGAATCTCTCAGCCAGGAACTCAAGGGAACTTGCTTCTAGGAAAACTCTCAGAAAACCAACATCAAACACTTGTTGTTTGAGTGAAACTCACGCAAGAGTTCACTCTTTAGGCATGACAACTTGTCCCTTCATTTTTCCAGCTCCAATTCTCTCCAATTACGCTCCAGCCTGCTCTAAAATTTACCCTCCATCGCTACACCAACTCTAAGCTCTCTTTCTTTCTCTCTCCTTTCCTCCCATGCACAAAATTTGATGCATCAAATTGTTATCCCCCAACCCATATGTCGAATTTCCCCTCTTTGAATTTCCTTTGTTGATTCACACTCTTCCCCAAGTTGATTTTACTCAACCCCCATGTGCCCAATAAATCTGGGATGTGGCCACTCTCACCCACCCTCTTACATGTATTCATTGATTGGATTTGGGAACACTCAATCAGAAATGGGAAGGATCATATACAATACACAAGTTTAAGAAAAATGGGATAAATTAATATACATGGGTATTTTCTCCTTTGACCCCCTCTTGGCCATTATCCTAGACACTTCCCTCTCTTGTGGATTAATTAAGCCCCCATATATTTTCCATGTCCCATTTAGCAGTTGGTATCACATTTTATTATTAAAATATTGACATACAACTCACGTATTACATCGCTTGGCCATAGCCACATATTATATCCACATAATCATTAATTAAACTGTGGATTATAATGGGTATGTCACAAATACATTCCCTTCTAAATATAAATCAGGGGTCATTCCACTGCTCAAATTTCCCCCTCATACATTCAGTGTATGTCACCTATTAAATGGTAATGGTCATTTGTGTACACAAGGCTTGGGTGAAATGTGTAGAAAATAATCCTTATTAATTAAAAACAAGCATTATTTCTGTGTGAGAGATGTGTGGTGGATATGCTATGATTGCCTCAAAACCACAAATCATGTGTTACATGGAATGTGGATGTGGGATGACATGGAACATGAGTGTGGGGAGTAAGAGTATCATGAAGAATGTGGGATAAATGAAGAACGATGCATGCCGGAGGAACGTCGGGTGTCACCCTTCCATATGAGCCACAAGGGTATCGAAAAATAATCTAAGTATGGGAATGTGGTTGTGGGTGTTGAAGAAAAGATATGAAATGATCTTACTCAAGCATTTTCAGATTCTGCTTCGCTAAAGAAAAATAGACGAGAATCTCACCTTATGTTTATAGCCAACAAAAGTAACATCCTAACTCACAAGTATTAATTACTAGTGCTTAGGCTATCTTTTATCAATAAAAAGCTTGTTGGAAATTTACTTTTTATGTAATTTTCTGAGTATAACAGTTGCTGAAATAAATGTAAAGACAGAAGTAGAGACACCAAGATGATAATCAAGGAAGATGAGACATAAAGAAATCCTTTATTTCATTCCAATTCACCAAAGAGTCATTTTCTTTACAAAATCTCATACAAAAATTTTGGACCAAAGTCAAACTTAGACATCCCCGATGGAACATACAAAAGGACCTCTGACARAAAACCAAAATTGAACTCTAAAAGATGGATCAACTTGCCACAKATTGCTTCCCACTCGACTTTGCACAATATCCTTTGCSAGTCATGAAAACYAATTCACAAAYAGACAAGTCTAYAKASACTATCAAAGATAGATCAAGACCTYTGAAAAACAAGTGTCTAAATGATGTAATTCAGTCCTRAATATTGTTGTCTACAATAAKACCMTGCTATGATAAAAGAGAATTAGGCKTGTGATGAATAAAGGAATGAATGAAAACTGAACTATCTCAATATAAACTCAAAGAGAAAACCTTAGTATGCTTCTGCTTCTATTCTCCCCTTGGTTCCTCCCTTTCCTTTTGACTTTAAGAAAATTAGAGTTGGTTGAAGTAGTTGAACCGACTCATTAGTTAAGTTAATTAAAAGACTCAACCAACTTTTAGTTAGGGGGAAAAGTAATAATCATAATAAGGGTTATAAATAAATAATAACTAGTAGGTGGGACACCTTGTGACTCCCTTTATCTCTTAACAATCATAACATATTAGATATTTAAGAAAAACACACTTCCTTGTGACTGCCATTTAACATTTGACAATTTAGCTCATGATATTTGAAATTATTTTCAAAAAATATATTACTCATATATCCAAAAATAAAACATGTTGTCCAAAAACTTTTGAAGTCAACTGTTATCCACAATAGATAAAATAAAAATGCAAAAGCCATATTTCCTACTCTGAGATGCAATATTTCCTTGATTGTTGTTGTCACCTTTCAATTTTTCTGAATTTGCCTTTGGTTGCACTGAGCCTTTAGGCCTAATCTCATTGATCACGTGGTAACAATCGTCCCTCAAATGCATATGGGAAGACATGGATTTGTCAGAGCCATTGGAGGGTGAGGAAGGGGAAACAATGGATTTTCCTTTGTCAAGGGCATGGTGGGCCTCAGTTTTCAACATTTTTCTAGTAGGGGAAGCTTGGAAAATTGGGTCAATATGCGAAAGAATAGGTAGGGATAAATTGGGCCATCCACGATGTTGGGAGATTTCCAGGTGTACAATCTCTTTCCATCCATCATTTTCGGGAACCTCGGGCTGCAATGAGACATAAGGAGGCACAGGGATACCAGGGGCTTTCAGAACTTGGAAAGGAGGCCTTTCAGGCCTAGGTTGTACCACTCCTTTCCCAATCCAATTGAAAAATCTAGCCTAAAACAACTAGCCAAGCTCTTGTGAGTCAACATCAAAATGTATGGGGAACCTTGGCCTGCTTGGGCCTCTGTTCCAATTACATCTCCCTCGGTTTCCTCGGCCATGGATGCCTCAGCTGAAAAAACTCATTCCTACATGCATGATTGATTAGAAAATAGTATTTTAAATAACCATACATGACAACTCTTTAAAAATATGAAATAGATTTGGCTCAGCAACGTATCAGACTCATGCAATACAATCCATACAAATTGTTTAATTGTTTATCAATGAGCAGGGGGTGAATAAAGGGTCTTGGGGCATGTGAGGGGTTTGTATTGAGCGAAACATGATATGATGACGGGGGAAAGAACACGGTTACTTCTCAAAGAAAACAACAACCAAATGTAATACAAACCAAAGAAAACATCATTGTAATCAAACCAAGATACTGCTACTTCCAACTGCTTCAATACATAATTCTTCTTCACTGTAATCAATCTTAGAAAAGGGAGTGAAAAATGAATGTGGGCAAGTGACGAGGTTATAATTAGCGAAAATAGAAATAATGGTGGGAAAAGAGAGAAGGTATTGTTCATAAAATTAATCAAGTAATCCAAATAACCATTCTGTAAAAGGAATTTCCCCAACTGAATGACCATTGTGACCCAATTAACAACCACTGTGTATAGTTCACACAACTTTGTGAATTAACTAGTTCATTGTTCATAATCAAATATTTAACACAGTGTCAACAAACAAACAATATGCATACAACAATCTGTAGGGGAGCTCTCTTTTTTCTCATTTATCCATAAGCAATTTCCAAATGAATACAGAGTCAATTACTTCCACTTTTCTCATCAAATACAGGCATATAAATCACTCTCAATTCTATCTTTCAACTCATTTAATAATTAAATTGCAATGTGGTCATACTTTCATAGCACTCGTGCCTAACACTATTTAAAATGAATGACATTCATTTAACATACATAGTGGACAGTCAACACAATGATCCATATTCATATTGCAAGGATCATGGCTTGACATTTAAACATGCAGACAATAGTCACCACTTCAACTCGCTATGTTGTGAATAGACAACCATTCGACAAAACACAAGTGTATCTTTATAACTGTACAGGTCCAACCATCTTTTACTCTAAACATTCAAAATGTTGTTCTATCCATCCAACACAGCGAGGCAACAACATCATACCCGACCTCGTAATACAATTAATCAAATTGCAATAAGTCATGCTAAAAAGAAAACTCTGTGACTATCTCTGAGGGCACAACCCAAAATAAATACCCATAGCATACACAGTGCATGACCATAATTACCACAATGCAACACTCCCTTTAAAACACATAGTCACAGTATCATTAACTCAACCTATTGTGTTGGGCTATCAATCCAACGCAAGGAGACAACAACAGACTTTCACAAATCAATCAAACTGCAATCAAAACCATGCTGTGTAAAACTTGGGCTTAGCCTTGATGATGCAATTGAATAACCATACTTATACAGTGGATGAAACTGTCATAAACACTCTGATTGCAATGATCATTAGAAGATAAAAAAAAAACATAGTTACAATAATCATCGATTCATGCTATCGGAACGCCACTCATACCAATGCATCAAGCGTGAAGCATCATTGTGCATTAATCAATTAAACAAAGTGTCGGGTTATCCATTCAATAAACAGAAGGAGGCAACAAATGTATATTTAATTTAACAACTCATTCTAATTAACCATGTTGAGCTTATCCATTCAATAAAAATGATGTAACTAGATACCAAAACCAACACTAACACCACATAATCAACGGGGCGAGCCGGTAATCAACTTTTTTGACAATACACACCAATCGATAATGACCAATAGTAAGCCCGAGAATCCACAACAGTCTTCTCTATCGATCTTCGGACTCGAGAATCAAGGGTTTTCTCTGTGAACCAACCCAAGGGGGCTAGAGTCGAATCCTCTAAGTGGTGAAAGCCTTTGAGATTGATGGTATACACAAAGAGAAAACCACAATTCACTTGGTGGATAGGGTGATGAATACTGTGATAGGAGAGGCTATTAATAGAGGAGCAGGGAGAGGCTATGAATAGAGGAGCAGGGATCCACTTTGTCCTTGTAATGATACTTTAACACACACAGTTTATAGCCCTCATGGATTTCCATCCAACCAACTATAATGCTAAGGTGAAAACAAGGTCGAGAAGAAGAAATATAACCCACTGCACAACCATTGGAAGCATGAAGTAACCCCAATACCCAAGTGAATGATGTGCAGTGACATAGGGCATTTCAAACTCATTAAAACCCCATAAAATCCAATACTGTGTATGGTGATATAATGTGTGAAGGCAGAGGAGGACCTGACGTTGGAGTACTTGACGACAGTGGAGGCGCCGAGCGATGGAGGGAGGTCTGGCAGTGGGGATGGCAAACACAATTTGAGTATGGACGCCAATTTTCCTGGTTGCATTGTGGAAGAGGTTCCCTGGCAGGACATGGAGGCTATGTTTGATGTTGGAGGTGGGCCGGGAATGGAATAAAGGAGCGGTGGGCAGGATGACGAGAAGCAAAGAACGCCCGACGAAGGTGGGCAGGATGACTTGCATGGCTTTCTCCTCCGCGAGGAGCACCTGTCCTTGGTGTTTGAGCTCCGAGGCCACATGGATGACCTGGAGCATCGTGCACTCATCATGGGCCAATGCCTGGACGTGCTTCTCGATGCCTGCTCTGGTGCTCCAGCTCGGCGAAAGTGTCCACTCTGTGCGCAGTCTTTCGCCATCCCGGTAGGCTCCACGCAGAAGACAAATGAAGATTACAGGTCACCTATTACCTAGGCTTTTCATGTTCTATGGTTTTTAGCTTTATGTTACTGTTTTCTTTAGAATTTAGGCACCTGTCCTGGTTTCCTCTGGGCAGGATAGGTGTCAATAGTTTATAGTTGTTTTTGCTATGTATCTATGCTGGTTTCCAGTTTCCGGCAGCATTCTGGATGACTCGGACTATTGACTATGTACATTCTGATGCAGTTTTTTGATAATATATTATAGCAGGCTCCTCCCCTTTTTTATTTAAAAAAATATATATATATAATGTGTGAAGGCATTGTTGGGGCTAAATATATGCACTCTTAATTCCCACGTTTAATTATCAGTCGGGGCTCATATGCTTCGAGGTGAAGGCGCAGGAAATGCAGGATCAGAGCCTAGTCTAGCCTAATCTAAAGCCGACAAAACAATCTTCAAACCCACACTGTAGGAAATTAACACTAAGGATTCATCACTAGGACACATGAATAACTTAGTGCTATAAAGACTTAGATCACAGTCTTTCATGCACTCAGGGTGATGTTCGTGTGATTAATCGCGAGTAGCTAACTTAAGTTTCCTATCCTTCAATGGATTCTAGTAGAGATTAAAAAGATAATCAAATGGCTAAAGATTAGGTAAAACAAAATGAGATCTAAACTCAAACTTTGTCCTCAATCAAATGCATCGATCACAATGAGCAAGCAAGGAAAGAAATGAAAAAGAATGGGAAAGAATGGTAATGCAGAAATACAAAGTGGAAAGTAGTGGAATCTTGGATTGATGTTCATTTAGTTATGGCACTTGAAAGCATTCAACCAAGCAAGGAATGTTATCAAATCATGAATGATATAAGAAATGAGTGGAAAGGTGTTTTATAGTAAGAATAGTAAGAAGCGAAACAAACATAGATTTGTGAATAATAAATGCACTTTTAAAATATATGTTTTTGCGTTTTAATGTATACATGTAAATGCAAATGTTCAAACAACTACTAAAGCTCTGTTTTAATATGTTTTGACACTGCTGGAAGGAAGGTGTAATGAATAGAGTGGGATGTATATTTGAAAGGGGAATTTGATCAATGAAGCAAATAAATTAAAAGGGAATTCAATGGTGGATGTGTAGATAATGAAATAGGCATGAAGATATTTGGTTTAAAAGAATGTGTTGGCTGAAAAAGAGACACCAGAAACATCGTACTCTTTATGAGGATTGAATGTGAGAATATGTAGGTTTATGAAAGCGTTTGGAGGTAGTTTGAGAGATATTTGGAAAGTGTATCTTTGTAGCAATTTTAAAAATCAAACAATTAGTGGAGTGATTGGATAAGAAAAGACAAAATTAAGGCGATGTGTGAGGCAATTGAACTGTTGGTCAAGTAGTCATTAAATTTAGAGACAAAGTAGCATATAG
>JZKD02S1711308.1:0-29780 GCA_000966675.3 Picea glauca
GAGAGATCAAAAGCGTTGGAGTAGAGGATTTTGTTGTTGAAATGCATAAACTTCATAGTCAGATCAGAGAACAATTATAGATTTCTAACTAGAAATACAAGCACAGAGTTGATCAACATCGCAGGGAACTTCAATTTGAAGTAGGAGATCAGGTTTTAGTACATCTCAGGAAGGAAAGCTTCCCTAGGGGAACATATAACAAATTGAATATGAAGAAGATAGGACCCTGTAAGACTTTGAGGAAGTTTGATGCAAACTCCTACGAGATCGAGATGCCATATGGTGTGGGAATTTTTCCATATTCAATGTCTTAGACCTGTATCCTTACATGAAAGATGACACAGAAGGGTAAGAAGCTCAAGGAAAAATCCAGTGGGAGAAGTAGATGCCTGCGCCAGAGAAGCTACAGATAGATAAGATTATGGATCAGAGGATTGGCAAGAAGACCAAGAGGAAGATTTATTTTGAGTATCTGGTCAAATGGAAATGACGCCCAATAGAAGATGCCAGTTGGGAAAATGAAGCTGTTATCCAGAAGCAGGGAAAGTCTGTATAGGATATCATGGACATGAGTCCATGAATTTTTTTCAAGGGGAGTATGATGCAGGAGCATCGTTAGAAAGCGCACAGAGGCAGAACCACTCAACATGTGAGAGTTCTTCCAAAGCTTATGCATGGGAAGTTACAATCGATTTCAAAATCTACCTTCACTCGGTGTTGGGATTTACCTTTGGAGGCACGCTTGAACCAGTGCCAAATTTTATGCTTTGAGGCAAGTTTTGAAATCGTAAATACAACAGGAGTTTCCACTATGGCTCTAGAAAGTGATTGATGAATTTTAGAGTAGGTAAGTAGCCAAGGGAAACCCTAGAAATATTTTTGAGTTAAGTAGAAGTTTGTATGCCTAGTTGGAGGGGGCTGTAATACAGAGAGAAATTAGTTGTAAGAGAGAACTGCGAGTTAGCATGAGATCTTAGTTTTTTGAGTTATTGTAATTTTGAATGTATTATGTAGCAATTGGGAATTTGTAAATATAACAAAAGGAAATTTCATCCAAATGCATGGTGTGTGGACTATGTGTGTTTTCCTGTCAATTCTGTTTTCATGAACAAGTGGATGGAACTGTAAATTTTTTTCAATTTCAATTGTTTCTCTTCATTGGAAGCTTTGCAAGGTGTGCATTAAGCTAGAGAGGAACATAAGGAAATCAAGAGGAATTTCTTAGAAAGAAATACCATGTATCTGAGTTATTGAAATCCCTCAGATGCAAGGAGTGTGCGGGAAATAGAAGTCTAAACCAGACAAAGCTCAAGAGGGACAACATTTTGGAAGACTTATAAAATCTTCTAAGTCTGAAGCGAGTAAAAGCTCAGGAGGAATAACGTCGTTGAGCATTGGATCATGGTGGAGAATCCCACAGACCATTTGATTTGAGGTAGGAGCACAAGCTTTAACCCTACGTATATCTAGGAGGGGAGATCTCAAAGATTTGAACGGACGGTGGAGAGTCCTCAAGGAGAAATGTTGAAACCCTGCAAGTTGTTGGATAAGGTGGAGGAACAGAGGTCCTTGTCTCCCAAACCCCGAATCGCAAAATAGTGAAATAGTGAGGCCGATCATGGACTGTAGATCCTAGGGATTATTGTGAGCCATTGACGTCAAGATATTTCATCATTTTGGAAACCAGGGATTCCCGAATCATGATTCACGAAAGGTAGGAAGGATAAGGGTGTGGTCACTTCTCTTGGTCAAGTACTGTGGGAGATCAAGCTTGGCACTTGGAAAATTCAATTGAGCATTTGTGGGGGAACCTGTGTGTTCATTCGAAGGGTTCCAGTTTGCAACCAGAAGAGCCATTTCAACTCCATAACCAGAAGATCCCGACCGAGAGGCTGCACATCCCTCAAGAGAGATAGGCGGTTTGCATCAGCCAACCTTTTCTGTCTTCCAACATCTTTATATCGTCATCAACAACAAAATCCACCACCATCAGTTTGGTCCTATGTCAGAGATGTTTCTTTCTCAATGAGGTAATTTGTCAAAGTATCATGGTATGTGTCACTTTGATCATCAAAACCATTGAATGTATGCATTTGATTCCTTTTATTTCTAACGACTACCTGGATCTTACACTTTCCCACTTGACCATGTTTGGGGGGATTGACAGGGTTCCCTAGTAAGCCTTTGTTTGTAGGTTTTGGTTAGCCACTGGGGGGATCTCTAAAAATCCATCATCCTCTCCCTTCACAACACCACTTTTACATCTTGTTTGATGCTCACGTTCCCATTCCGCTTGTCTGGGCACTGGGTTGACCTATTTTTAGGACTGCACCTTATCTAGTCGGAAGAAGGGACTAAAGGCCCAGAAGATAAAAGAAACCTGGTAAAAGATAAAATCCTAAGAGTAAAACCTCAAGATGCTTCACCCAGAGATCCTCGAGAAAAAAATAAAAGGATTCTCAAAAAGAAACAAAAGGGACCCTAAAGAAAAATATTAAAACAAGACCTAACCAGAGGATAGGGGGTCTCATCACGAGCCAAACTATTAGGTCCATGGGTACCTAGCAGTATGACATTGCCACTAGATGGTTACCACACCAAGGAAGTGACCTTTGGTTTCATGGCCAAGGGAAATGGGGTCTCATCACAAGCCAACCTTATCATTTTTCTGAAAGTACTTGTGGGTAATGTTTTCACCAATGGTCACCACACAAGGGTAGTGTCCCCTAATTATCTCTTGAAAAAAAGAAAATAAAAAGCAATAAAAGATAAAATAACAAAAAGAACAAAAGGAAAGAATGGTCTTGGAAAGAATTCATCGATGATAGGTGCATCTCGACTTTTAACAAAGGCACCCACATGTAACATTTTTTCATCCTTGGCCTTCATTACACCCACCTTCTTGGACATCCCTTGACCACATCACTTGGATGAGGTCTCTTCTGGGAACTTTCCTTTTCTAGTGGACACTAGCCTAATAGGATGCCTTGTCCTTTTTTCCAGACTTGTATTGTAGGCTTTTATAACGTCTTTGAGCTATTAACTGATGTATTAGGGGTTTTATGAACATGTTTGATAATATTGATGATTAGATGTGATTTACATTTCTATGATTCCTGTGACTAATGAGCCCATGGAGAGCATATCTTTTGATGTGCAGGACCATGCCCAATGGACAAGTACCATTTTGGACCTATACACATGGGGAGATAATCAGTTCGGACCTCCATGGGGCTGAAGAGATCATCAAGTGGATTTTGAGACCCCATCAGGGGGAAGAGATAGGATGGAGATGGATCAGGGGATTTCCACCAGAGAAGAATAGGACATCCCACCAGAGGCACTTTGGCAGAGCATGACCTAGGGGGATTGAACCTCTTTCAGAGGAACGTTTTCCATGGAAGGCTTAGGACATCACCCTTGATGACCATGACATCATCCCACCTATTGGATATCTTGGGAGGCAAACTGGGCAGTATTCGCACGTGTGGCATGTTGGAGAATCCCAAGGAGGGCTAACGGTTTGCTCCAAGATGTTTCATTTTCCCTGAAAGGGGCTAACATCTCCTTTGGAGGGGATGGATGTCTCTTTTCATCTTGATTAGGGTTTTAATTTAACATTTTAATGTAAAACAAAATGAATTTTGTATTTTGGCCTTCTCATCCTTTTACATGACCTAAAATGTAAATTTAGGTCATGATACTGTATAAATGAAGGATTTTCACCTTCATTTTTTGGGATCACAACTTACTCACTCCATAAGGAGGTCTGAAATTTGTGCCCTCTCTTGGGTTATTGGTTGATTTAGTGATGTGCACTTGTTGAAGGAGGATTATTTTGGCATGTTTTGGCTTTTCTCTTAATGGAAGGTGTTACAACTAGGGTTTGCATTACTTCTTCTTGGTGAATTGTAAGTATTTTTCTGCTAAAAATTCTGAATGAATGGTTGTAGTTTAATTTCTTACATATATTTATGATTTTGCAGAACAAAACCCTAGGTGACAAGCACAAAAGTAGGTCCTTGTCTCATGTCCCCACTGAGAGAAATTTTTCAGCCATTGATTGAAGAAGAAGAGAGCCTTATCGTTGCTACACTCTGTTTATCTCTCCATTTATTGCTAGTTGTACTATCTATAACATAAGAAGAGAGAGACCCCTTAAGCCTAGGTCTACTACACTTTGGGCTAATTTTTCCAAGGTTTTATGAAAGAACCTTGTTGTAGCAACACTCTTCATCATCAAACCGTCTAGTATTTGTTTTATGCTTCACTTTTTAGCTAGTCATTTTTCCATTGAGTTAAGGAAGGAGAAGAGATCACAAATGCCTAGTTCACCTACACCGAAGTGACCTTCTGTCCACTAGGGTTTCAACTATGGGCCTTTCTTCAGAAACACCTCAAATCCTTTCTCTATATTCCTTAGTCATTGCCTCCTTTAGCTATTGTGTCCTTCACCTTTTGACTCCATTAACCCTAAGGCACTGATCTGAATACCTCTTGCGTTGAAGTGAATTTGATAAAAAAAACTCTTAATAATTTGAACAAAACACTAACTATTCTAACCCTAGCCTAAGATTAACTCTACTAACTAATTTTTTTTGTCATCCTTTTTTTATTATCATCACTGTGAAGCTATCATTTTTCTTATAAGAATGTGAAAGGTTATTTAAGGCATTGTTTAAATAAAGTGTTGATTATTATATTGAATGCCATGTCCTTTAAGAATTTATTGAAGAAGTGATATTGTACATCGTTGTTATTTTATAAGCATCGACTTTGTCAATATTTATTTATCAATAGATTATATCTCAGATAGTCATTAATTATATGAAGTACTAACCAAGCAAGAAAGCTTGCACATGCAGTTTTATTGGTGCTTTGTTCTCGGGCAAGGATACTTCTTGATTATTACTTCTGCTTATATTTATTGGCTATAAGCAAGACTATCTACTAGGTGGTGACTTGTGAGGGGGGAATTTATCTCTTAAACTTCAAACCTTTGCCTTCTCAAAACCCCATGTCACCGGGGACGTCTCCCCTGGGCCTTACCTCCGTAAAGAGAAAGAACCATCCCATTATGGTGACATTGGCAGGGATTGGTTCATGTTGCACTAGTTTGACCTTCAAACCTCAAGATTTTATCCTTGATACAAACTGTGTGATAACATTTTGGTGTCATTTCCAGGGAACACTGAGTCAATTCTCCTCAAAGACGACATTTTTTTAGTAAGCCTTGCCTCTAGAGTTTTATCTTAGAATCTTACCTAACGAATCCACTTAGGATGTTTTCCCTTATCTTTTGATAGTTTCAAGAAAACTATCTGGCGACTCCATTGATGACAAAGACAACAATGACTTCACAATGGGAACTTAGGAACTACAAGCCTTTAGATATGAGTAACATCCCAGGGTATCCTCAAAAAATTCCCTTTGAATACATAAATTTGCTCCTTGGATTCATTGGTGGATATAGAGAGAGAGCTAACTATCACATGGGAAATTTCTAGAACTCCTTCCTATCCCACCCTATTGATGATTATGCTAAAGAAGTGGTCATGAAACTTTTCTCTGCCACTCTTTATTGAAATGTTAAAGAATGATATGATAACCTCCCTAATCCCAGCATTACAACTATGGAGAAATTTGAGCAAACCTTTCTCGAGAGATGAGGTATCCAGCTAGAAGACATCCTAGTACTATTAAATAAAATCGAGCATATAAAGAAATCTAAGTATGAAAATTTAAGAGATTTCCAGAATATATTTGAGAACAAGTTGTATAAAATTCCTAAAGGACACCATCTGGAGGAGAGATACCGTGTCCATCTCTTTACTCATGAACTTTTGGGATATATGAGTTTTCCCCTTGATAAGAGAGCCCCAAGGACACTCAATGAAGCCTACAATATGGCTGCAATGATTGAGGAGAATATCTCCTTTTCTGAGATAAGATGCCTCTTTACCTCAGGTACTCTCAATAGGGAGATTTTTTTTTCCCTTGAGAACTTCATTGTTGATTTACAAAAGGAACGACAACAAACCACAAGTCAACAAGGGATTGTTGAAGACACAGTTGAGGAGTTGGAACCCAATGAAAAAGTATCAACATTCCCTCTTCCACTTGATGAAGTGATTTTCAATCCTTCTCCACCTGCACAACAACAACATGATAAGGTTAGTTTCTTTCCTTTTCAGGATTTTGATGATACCTTGTTTCATGATTCAGAGAGTGATGGAGAAATGGAATTCCCGAACAAAGAGCATCTTCCTTGCTACATAACCAAAGATGAAGGGGATACTCATGAGGATAAGACATTAATTCATGTTAAATATACCCAAGTCCTCGAAGCTCCTACACAATAAGAAAAAATAAGTTACCCTCCTCTCCAAGATTTCGGTAATTGTCTACTTTATGATTTGGGAAAAGAGGAGAAAATGGGTGAGATTTTGAATGTTTTGAATCGTCCATGTTATGATGTTGATACTGACATAATTGGTTTTGATGATTTTATACATGTTGGAAGACATAGGTGGGATGCATATATTTATGATACGGATCCCATCTATGACACAAGGAGTCATCTCCAAGTGTTTCCTATTCAATTATAACAGCGAGTTCTTGACCAGTGGCATCAAGGAGATGATATTTTTGTCGATGTTCCCCAAACACCCACGGTTCACCAAGTATAGTATTTGCCTGATGATTTTCAGTATTAACTTAATGCCTTTGATTAATAATCCTTTGAGCACTTAGATTTACCCTATGAAAATGACTATCAACCACCACTGTGCTCATATTTTAATAGGAGTAAGAACATTGTTTCCCTAAAGAAGAATTCTCCTGACCTTTTTCTCCTACCACCTGTTATTACTTTTCCTTGTTGTTTCATTAAAGGTGTTGTTGGGAAGTATATCTTTTACATTGAGTTTCCTCTGAGGAAAATCCTAGAATACAAGGGTTGGTTTAAAACTAAAAGTTCAATTCTATCTTTTCCATGTTTCAACTCTCCCTTAATAGTTTCTCAGTCATCCGCTAGATCCTTGTCAGTCCCTTCAGAGTGTGAAGATGTCCTAGGTGGCTAGTTTGTAGACTTATTTGGTCAGTGTTCTGAACATTTCATTTCTCATGACCCCTTCCTGAATTGGATTGGTCACTTTCATTAGAGATTAACGTGGCATGATTTTATCCCTCCCACCCTCCTCCACGAGTTATACTTTGTGATCTACGATGATATGATATATATTATAACCCATGTCATTTTTGTGCTTGATTTATCACTATTTTGGTTTATGATGAAGAAAAAAGGCAGGTATTGTGGGACATTGCTTGATTGCCTTCACTGGTTGTTTGACTACACCCAACATCCATCCAATGGGTAAGTACATGTAAGTGTTTTTATTTACATTCACATTTATTGATTATTTTACTTCAGTCTATATCTATATCTATCTATGTTGGGGTGGCATTACCACCCCAATTTTGTTACTGATGCTTCTACTTGAGATCGAGTAGGTCAGTAGGTTATGCCAGATGTGTTGAGGTTCTCATGCACTCTACGGTGAGCACATGTCCCTGGGTTGGAGCCATATGTTATGCCCCACTTTAAGGGATAGCTAGGAGATCATGTCTTGAGGCCCATAGGTCCTAGACATGGAGTGTCGAGAGCAAGATTGAATTTAGCATGGCCCTGGAGGGCCCACCTTTTCCTTCTTCCAACATCTTTATCTTGTCAGTAGCAGCAACATCCACCACCATCGTCTTGGTCCTGTGTCAGAGATGGTTCTTGCTCCATGAGTTAATTATTCTAGGTATCATGGTATGTGTCACTTTGATCATCAAAACCATTGAATTTATGCATCTAATTCCTTTTATTTCTAATGAATTTTTGGATCTTACACATGCCCACTTGACCATGTTTGTGGGGTTTGACAGGGTGCCCTAGTAAATCTGTGTCTGTAGGTTTTGGTTAGCCACTGGAGGGATCTCTAACAATCCATCATCCGCTCCCTTCATAGCACCACTTTTCCATCTTGTTTCCCACGCACCTTCCCATTCCACTTGTCCAGGCACTGGGTTAACCTATTTTTAGGACTGCACCTTATATAGTGGAAAGAAGGGGCTAAAGGCATAGAAGGTAAAAGCAAGCATGTAAAAGATAAAATCCTAAGAATAAAACCTCGATATGCTTTGCCCAGGGATCCCTGGGAAAGAAATAAAAGGATTCTGAGCAAGAAGCAAGAGGGACCCTAAAAACAAAATAATAAAACAAGACCTAACCAGAGGATAGGGGGTCCCATCACAAGCCAACCTAATAGGTCCATGGGTACCTAGCAGTATGACATTTCCACCAGTTGGTTACCATGTCAAGGCAGTGACCTTTGGTTGCATGGCCAAGGGAAAGGGGGTCTCATCACGAGCCAACCTTATCATTTCTATGAAAGTACTTGTGGGTAACGCTTTCACCATTGGTCACCGTGACAGAGCAGTGTCCCTTGATTAGCTCTTGAACAAATGAAAAGAAAAATCAATAAAATATAAAATAACTAAAAGAAAAAAAGGAAAGAATGGGCTTGGAAAGAATGCATCCATGACAAGCGCAGCTCGCCTTCTAACAAAGGCACCCACAGGTAACATTTTTTCATCCTTGGCCTTCATTGCACCCACTTGCTTGGACATCCCCTGACCACATCACCCACTTACATGGCTTGGATGAGGTCTCTTCTGGGAACTTTCCTTTTCCAGTGGACACTAGCCCAACATGACGCCTTGTCATTTTCTCCGGACTTGTATCGTAGGATTGTTTAACATCTTTGAGCTGTTAACTGATGTATTAGGGGTTTTATGAACATGTTTAATAATATTAATGATGAGATATGATTGACATTTCTATGATCCCTGTGACTAATGAACCCATGGAGGTCGTAGCTTTTGATGTGCAGGACCATGCCCGACAGACAGGTACCATTTTGGACCGGTACACATGGGGAGATGATCAATTAAGACTTGCATGGGGCTGAAGATCCCATCAGGTGGATGATGAGACCCCATCATGGGGCAGAGACAAAACATAGATGGATTAGGTGCTTTGCACTACAGGAGAAGAGGATGTTCCACTAGAGGCACTTTGGTAGACCTTGACCTAGGGGAATTGACCCTCTTTTAGAGGAACATTGGCCTTGGAAGGCTTGGTAAATCACCCTTGATGACCATGATGTCATCCAACCTATTGGACATCTTGGGAGGCAGACTAGGTAGTATTGGCATGTGTGGTATGTTGGAGAAGCCCAAGGAGGGCTAACGTTTTACCCGTGGATGTTTCATTTTCCCTACAAGGGGATAACATCTCCTTTGGAGGGGCTTGATGTCTCTTTTCATCTTGATTAGGGTTTTAATTTAACATTTTACTGTAAACCAAAATGATTTTGGTATTTTTTCCTTGTCGGCCTTTTACATGACCTAAAATGTAAATTTAGGTCATGATACTATATAAATGAAGGATTTTCACATTCATTTTTTTGGATCACAACTTACTCACTCCATAAGGAGGTCTGAAATTTGTGCCCTCTCTTGGGTTATTGGTTGATTCAGTGATGTGCACTTGTTGAAGGAGGATTATTTTGGCATGTTTTGTCTTTTCTCTTAATGGAAGGTGTTACATTTAGTGTTTTCATTGCTTCTTCTTGGTGAATTGTAAGTATTTTTCTGCAAAACTTTTTGAATGAATGGTTGTGGTTTAATTTCTTACATATGTTTATGATTTTTCTAAACAAAACCCTAGGTGAAAAGCACACAAGTAGGTCCTTGTATCATTTCCCCATTGAGAGAAACTTTTCAACCATTGATTGAAGAAGAAGAGAGCCTAGTCATTGCTACACTCTCTTTCTCTCTTCATTTATTGCTAGTCGTACTATCTATAAGCTAAGAAGAGAGAGATTCCTTAAGACTAGTTCTACTACACTTTGGTCTAATTTTTATAAGGTTTTATAAAAGAGCCTTATTGTAGCAACACTCTTCATCATCAAACCCTCTAGTCTTGGTTTTATGCTTCATTTTTCAGCTAGTTGTTTTGCCATTGAGTTAAGGAAGGAGGAGAGATCACAGAGGCCTAGTTCACCTACACTGAAGTGAAATTATCTCCCATAGCGTTTTTACTTTGGGCCTTTCTTCAGAAACACCTCAAAGCCTTTCCCTCTAGTCCTTAGTCGTTTCATCCTTTAGATCTTGCGTCCTTCACCTTTTGACTCCATTAACCCTAAGGCACTGATCTGAATACCTCTTGCGTTCAAGTGAATTTGATCAAAACTACTATCAATACTTTGAACACAACCCTAACTGTTCTAACCCTAGCCTAAGACTGACTCTACTAACTAATTGTTGTCATCATCCTTTTTTTATTATCATCACTATGCAACTATCGTTTTTCTTATAAGAAAGTGAAAGGTTATTTAAGGCATTGCTTAAATAAAGTGTTGATTGTTATATTGAATGCCATGTTCTTTAAGCATTTATTGAAGAAGTGATATTGTACATCATTGCTATTTTATAAACATTGACTTCGTCAATATTTATTTCTCAATTGCTTATATCTCAAATAGTCATTAATTATATGAAGTACTAACCAAGTCGAACTATCCCATCCAAGTCTATACGTCACACAATTTGCTCAGTGGTGACTTTTGAGGGGGGAATTTATCTCTTGAACTTCAAACCTTTGCCTTCTCAAAACCTCAAGTCACCAAGGACGTCTCCCCTAGGCCTTACCTCCCTAAGGAGAAAAAACCATCCTATTGTGGTGACATTGGGTGGGATTGGTTAGTGTTGCACTAGTTTACCTTCAAACCTCAAGATTTTATCCTTGCTACAAACTGTGCGATAACAGGTAGCACCAAATAGGTATCTGTCAAATCTATCTTCCTCATGTGATGATCAAGATATAATAAGAGAGGTTGAAAGTGAGATGTGTTGTACTAAAAAATACCTAAGTAGTGCACAAGGCCCAAAAGAGGTCATAACTAGTAAGGGAGGGACCAAAATGTGTTGGCCAAAGCATATACCATAGACAAACATATGACCAAGGAACTTATGACAAACAATGCAACTTATGCAACTTTATGAAACTTGCAACTTATGCAATTTTATGCAAATTTATGCATCATGCAACTTATGCAACTTTATGGAACCTATGCAACTTTATGCAACTTTATGAAACATGAAAATTTATGCAACAATCCAAATTATACAACTATATGCAACTATATGAAACTTATGAAACTATGCAATTGTATGCAACTATATGAAACTTATGCAAATATGAAACTATGCAACTATATGCAACTTTATGCAACGATGAAACTTATGCAACTATATGCAACTATATGCAACTTTATGCAGCTATATGCAGCTATATGTAACTTATGCAACTATATGAAACTATACGCAACTATGCAACTATATGCAACTATATGGAACTATATGCAACTATATGAAAATATGCAACTTATGCAACTATATGCAACTATATGCAACTTATGCAACTATATGGAACTATATGAAACTTATGCAACTATCTGCAACTCTGTTGGTACCACAAACTTATATTCACACGATAACATATCTTCTTGTTTTAACGAGTGTAGGTACCACCAAAGAGGTATCTATCAGATCTATCTTCCTCTAGTGATGATCAAAATATACTAAGAGAGGTTGAAAGTGAGATGTGTTGTACTAGATCAACTAGATCTGAAAAGGTAAGGAAAATATTTCATATACGCATGCATTTTTTTATTTCCAATGGAGAGTCATGTAATTATGATGCTGAGAGCATAGGTGACATTGGTTTTCCCTTGAGGTATAGACATCTAGTGCAACGATGGGCACCTAAGGAGCTACCTGAAGTGGACACATATTTCTTCATCAGTGGGAGGATGTATCACATTGCTCCTTCATCTTTAAATGGATTGGGGTTATTTTACATGGATCACATAAAGGTTGGCTATGGCACTGTAAGTGAATTGATGGAGTATCTCAGACCATTATACATATACAATCACTGGTTGATGTTGGTATGATATAGGCGAAGTATGTGGAGATACGGAGTTGCCACAAATTATATACAACTAGTATATAACAATCAGAATAAAGGGGAAACTATGTATATTGATGGAAGGCCAAAATCTACTGGAAACATTGCAGTTTTTATTAATAGTACATGACTAGTGGAAACAACTAAGAAACCAAATTGCATATTTGAGGGATGCAAAGGAAATCATATATTTGTATGTGCAACAAAAAAAATAGTTCCAAGTGAAGAGTTGTTGATCGATTACAACTTAAATCAAATAGATGGAGGGGGTGAAGATATGGGGGTAAATATATTTCATACCATTCAACTCAACCTTTGATCAATCATTGTTATAATTTATCTCTACAATATTTCAAATTTTTACTGCATATATTTCATTTTTCATTATTTGTTTTCTAATATTACTGCAATATTTCATTTTTTATATTTTACAATTACTTTCATAACTCTTGTTGATTAATTTATTGTGTCAACATCTATCTAGGGTGACCACGAGATATCATAGGCTACATCTGTCTAGGGTGACCATGGAAAGGCACCCACGGTGCCTTAGCAGGTAAATGTTAAATACAATAACAACTTATGACTACAACAACTAAATTTCTGAAATTTCATTATTTTTTTTCTTATACTACTACAATATTTCATTTTTTTAATGTTACATGTGAATTTCAAAACTTTTGTTGGATGATTTATTGTGTGAACTTCTATCCAGGGTGACCGTGGCCAAAAATCACCCGCTACATTTGTTTAGGGTGATAGTGGAAAGGCACCTGCTATGCAGTTGTGCCTCAGTAGGTAAATGTTAAATACAATAACAACTTATGACTACAACAACTAAATTTTTGAAATTTCATTATTTTTATTTTTTATATTACTGCAATATTTCATTTTTTTAATGTTATAGGTGAATTTCGTAACTTTTGTTGATTGATTTATTGTGTCAACTTCTGTCCAGGGTGACCATGGCAGAAAATCACCCGCTACATCTGTCCAGGGTGATTGTGGAAAGGCACCCGCTATGCCTCAGCAGGTAAATGTTAAATACAGTAACAACGTATGACTACAACAACTGAATTTCTGAAATTTCATTATTTGTTTTCTAATATTACTCCAATATTTCATTTTTTTAATTTTAGAGGTGAATTTCATAACTTTTGTTGATTGATTTATTGTGTCAACTTCTGTGCAGGGTGACCGTGGTCAAAAATCACCCGCTACATCTATCTAGGATGCCTGTGGAAAGTCACCCGTTGTTCCTCAACATGTAAATGTTAAATACAATAATAACTTATGACTACAATAACTAAATTTCTCAAATGTTAAAGTTCATCTCACTAATTTTATTCATCAAGGTATTATGGCATGGTCAACGTGGGAAGGCTCCCACTAAGGATATTGATGAGGATGAAATAGTTTATTCCACTAACCCAATGAAAACTGTAATGAAGGCCTTAAAGAAGGATAACATACAATATCTAGTTTTGCTTAGCAAAAGACTCCTAACATAGGAGGACAGGGAAAGCATTGCAGAGCTACAAAATATAATAACTAAATTTGGGGTAAGTGGCATATTCACATATTTTTATCAGCTATGACAATTTCATATTTGTTTTTTTTGTTTTATATTTTCTATATGATATCATAAAGTATATTTTTCCATTTGTAGGAGTTTTTAAACCCCGTGCATTGGGAAATTGTCGATCCTACAACTGCTATAGGTAGTAGTGATGGTCCAATGCAACAAAAATGTCAACATAGAAAAGTACAAGTGAGGACTTTTTAGCCTCCTGAGGTTCCCCTCGAATCCATTGATGAGCGCAATGATTTTGACTGGCATGACACACGGGAGAATGATGAGCCGAAGCCTGGGACTCTAGATGACTCTGGAGAGGAATGTACTGTATATGGAGAGGAAATTATTCTGCATGGACCAGAATGAATTAAAACCATCGAATCACTAGATGTCACCTTTCTGGTCGATGACGCATGTGTTTCGTTCAAGATTCAGAAGATTGTAGGTAATTGTTAACTAATTTATTCATTTTTATCATGAAATTTAAATGAACATTTGTTGAGATTATTATAAATTAATGGTTAACATGTTTCTGCAGGAAACAATGTTTTCTATAGAAACTTAAATGACAAATAATTGGAGTTGTTTGGCCCGACCATTCTAACATGGTGGAAAGGAAAAGATAGCAAAAGGAAAGATGATTTAATGGACCACATGGTAAACTTTATCGACAACAATTTCAACAAGAAAGTGGTTACAAAGTTATCCGATGAGAATTTAAAATATACTAAGGCCCAATATAGGGAGAAATTGCAATTAGACCTCAAGCATGATTACCCTTCCATGGTTCCAGAGAAAGAGTGGAAGGCCCTGATAGAGGATGCAAAGGAGAACTTGTTTAAAAAACATGGAAGAAATCCGTGAGCTGGTTAAGAAAGGTACAACATATGTCATATTATTAGTGAAATATGCTCATTTATGTTTTTCTTTCCTGTTTTAAGTAACAATTCCGATATCTAAGTTTTTTCAAAAATTCCATATGTAGGCTACCTATTTGACAACATAGGTATTCTGACAGAGGATGAACACCTTCAGTAACCACTCACCTAACCAGATCCAATATCAACACACTGATGTTTTCATGTGATAAAACCCATATGAAGAAACATCCACGGCCCCAACCAACGCGACCACTTGGAGCAGTTTATTAATGCAAAGAAAAATATTACAGAGAGATTTTATACGAGAGTTTCTCACAATCGATCATCCGAAAATGACCCTCCATGATATTTAAATGGATATCATGGACCAATCAGGCATTAATCCACGAATCAATGGTCATTAATATCGAGGAGAGTATGAATGATCATATCACTCTATGTCAGGAACATATCGTGACCGTCAGATTTCCTAACTACAACTGCATACTAATGCATATTAAAGAAACACACTAGAAAACACACTTTTACCTAATGACACAATGGACCAAGTAGATCTTAACTAACTCCTAAGGGTCTAAATATCCTAACATCTGCCCTTAATAGGAACTTGGGATAGGATTGAAGGATTTAGAATAGTGACACAATAGGAGAAGGAAGGGGCAATTAGAGCCTATCCCCCCTTAATGACAAGTTCATGAACTCCTAACATAGATCAAAGTTTGTAAAACTTCGGTTCTGTAAGAGACTTTATGAAAATTTCTGCAACTTGATCTTCTGTAGGGCAAAAGAGCACTTCAATAACTTGATCATGAATGAGATTTATGATGAATTGCATGTGGATATTGATGTGTTTGCTACGCGGATGTTGAACTAGGTCTTTGGGTAGCTTGATGGAACTTTGATTGTCACACCAAAGGCTAGTCAGATGCTGGTGCTAGAATCCAAACTCTAAAATGATATGTCAAATACACAGGGCTTCCTGACATGCATTTATCGTTTCTCAGTACTCTACTTCTATTGAAGAAACTGAATTATCCTATTGTTTCTTATAGGCCCAATTGACACATCTTGAACCAAGGTTGAAAACATAACCTACAACAAACTTCCAATCATCAAGTTCGTCGGCCTAATCTGAAACAACGAAACTGGTGTAGACCCCCTACCTCTTCCTTGACAGGGTTTGTTGACCTCCCGGTCAAGGATCGTTCTCAAATTGTTGAGATTAAATAGCTCATTTTTTCCCTGCTGGAACCTTGAATCAAATCCACAGGTTCTTATGGGATTACACTTGTGCGAACAAGCACAAGACATGACCCTCAACTCCTCGTGACAACCTGGTGTGACCATGACCTTCACCCAAAAAGGTATTTTCTATTTCGTGACTTTGTGATCCCTGATGTGAGTCCCCCCCGACTCCTTCAATCCCAAAAACCCCAAAATGGGCTAATGGTTCTCTGGATCCTACTTTATGCCTCAATCATATGACCCCCGCTATGATCTAGATCCAAACCTAAAAGGGTTTTGGGACTTCGTGACTCACAAAGTCGAAAGACTTCTCACGAAGTCAAAAAGACTCCTCGCGAAGTCGAAAGACTCCTCACTTCAGATCTTTTGATCCCCAAAACCCCAAAATCCTCCTGCTATCACTACAGAAGTTCTTCAAGGTTGTAGCTTAAAGAAGCCTAATAAATTTACTAATATCTCAATGGTGTATGATATTCTCTTAATTGGATCAAGTCAGATGACTAAATCAGACCTGCTCTCTCAAGACATGCATAAACATAATCAAATGAAAACGCTTTTAACTATCATTGTTTAGATGGTTTGTAAATAAGTGAATGTATGGAGAATTCATACTATGCCAGTAGACTCACACATAATGATACATGAATGGCCAGTCATAATGAGTAAATGATATTTGAAATTCAACTCATCAAAGAAAATATAGGATGACAACCATCAGGATTTAGAGAAACATAATAGACATGAATTAAATATCCATGTGAAAATATAGAATAGATAGGAAAATGTAAATCTAAACAGATAATTGCAAAAGAAGCTTGTATTAACTGATCTACAAATGAGAAGCTTAAGTGCATAGTGTGAAAAAGTCTCCAAAGTTGAACTCTTACTCTATAAAATTGACAGGCTTTAGAGCCTTTACAAGTAGTTTCAGATACTGCAAAATTGGATCTAGAATACTAATAATAGAAAATTATTACAAAGAGTATGAATCTAATCCACTTCTAAAGCTCAATTTGTCTTCAAACTTCTTGGTCTTCAATATTTGATGAAAATCTTTGATGTGTAAAGATAGGTCGATCTCTGTCTTTAACAGCTGGATGATCTTTGTCTTCAACAATTGGATGATCTCAACAACTATAAGGAAACTTCAACAGTGATAGGATAACCATCAGCCTATATACCTTGTTCAATTCCTCAAAACTCTGAAGAAACTTGCCAAAATATATGTGTTAATTTGTTTGAAATTGTCTTATGCCTTATGTCACCAAAAATTCCATTTCTTGGAGCTTCAGATCTTTTAAAAGTAATTTCTTGCGCTTTCGGCGGCTCTTTTGCCCTGAAAAATGCAAGTTAGTCGCCAAAAACCTTGATTTTCAGCGGCTAACTATGTGTTGTTATGCTGATTATGTCACCGAAAATATTGGGTTTGACAAAAAGATAAAGACTTCAAAATGAATCTTCTCCTCGATTATTTGGATTTAACCTTTTGCAAATTTTCAGCAAACCCTGCTAGAATTTGCAAATCTAGGTGTGTAGTTGTTCTAGCCTTCAAATTTTTTATTTTTTTCTTCAAATGCCTGACCATTCTCCATAGAATGTTATTGTCCTTTATGATCCTCTTAGTCTTATTCTTTTCCTTTACCCTTTCAAGTTCCAAACTTTCAAAGGCTACATTTGTTTTTGCAAAATTCTTTGATAAAGTCTCATATTTGGCTTTTATCACCCTCTCTAACACTTCCAATTGTGTTATTTTATCCTTTAATTTCTTAATATTCTATGATTTATTAGATTTTATCTTTCTTGATGTTTCACCTTCCTCATAACCTATGAACATATCAGTCTCTCGTGCTTGATCCATAGAAAATTATATGTTCTGATCAACAGAGACTTCTTCATTGTTTTACTCAGAATCAAAGTCTGAGTAGGGTAGGTTTAGCACATGTATTTGCTTCGTCTACTGAGTTGAAGCATACTCTACAAATTCCTTGAAGACCAATCTATTATTTGCCTTATTGAATCTTGAGGTGGATTTTGGTTCTTATGAAAGGTCAGGGGTGATGGATCTCCTCCTCTTTAGACTTCTCCGAGGAGTTGGCGGGTTTCTTCTTGATTTCCTCTTACCTTTATCAGGTTGAGTCTCTAACTCAAAACCTCCCCGAAACAGAAAGTGTTCCCATGTTTTTTCCCTCTTTCTCAATTCTTCTACAATAATCATTTTGATCAAGCCAAAATGAGACAAGGAATTCTGGATATGGTTAGGTTTAGTTCGAATCTTGTGGCACATCTTGGTGAGATTACTATGGAAAAAGAATGGTGAATTTAATGGAACTTTTCATGTGAAGTAGTCCATTAGTTTGAAGTGGTAAAGCATTACCATGTCATATCTTTCCTCTGTAGTTATGTATAATTGTATGGCTTTGAGAAGATTCTGCCATTTCTTCTCCAAGTGGGAAGTGGGAATATCTCTTTTCCAAGTAATGTCTTGGAATTTTGGCTTTAAATAAGGTCTAAATTCCAGATTCTTAGTGACTGTGGTATTGAACCATTTTTTCCTTGTTCTTGGCATGACTATAGCAGAGGCTATGGATGCTTCATCAATTTGTATCTCCAAAGGGCCAATTGTGGCTTTGTTTCCATCATATGATTTTTCAAAGGCTTCTGTGATACCCTCGTGGTATCCTTCCTGTAATGTTTCAACATAAGTGAGACAACCTGCCTCTGAAAATAGGTGATAAATCTCTGGGTGAGATTGTTAATACTGTATGTCATCTAACTCTTTCCTGAGAGGTAGGCCACCCTGTTTTCTACCCATCTTCACAAACACAATTTAGTCTATAGAAACCTGAAACATAGAGAATTACCAATGGATAGAGCTTGTTGGAGATGATGGATGATATTTGTATGATCAAATGGTGGGAAGAAATGATACTTATAGATATTCAAAACTCTTTGGGTTTGAATTTGAATGATGGCCATAATTCTATTGTCAAAAGATATCTATCCAGGAATGACCAATTTTGGAATGATTATACCATAGACGGTGATAAGGTCATGGAAACGTGGCAAATTCCCATTAAAATGGTCATTATTCATTTATGATGTTTGTACTCCTTTCCAAATTTGGTGTCCTGAAGAGGCACTGCCCAAAATCCTTCTTCTGCACTTTCGGGGGATGATGTGCATTTGGAACTGTTGTTTTTCTGCCGAAAGCTTGAATTTTCGGTGGCTCCTCTTAAGCTTTAAAAAAAAGGTTAGCCACAGAAAAGGTTTTTTTTTATTTTTTGAAGATAATAAATGACAAATCGACTTATTTTGGAATTTATAACTGTAAATGTGTTGAACCTGCACATAATATATCTATCTAAACAATGATACACACATTTTCAGAGAGAATATAAGAAAGAAGAAGAAGGGGAGAAAGAATGGAAGAATTCTCATTAACCGTTGTGAATAATGAATAATTTACACATGATATACTCTGTATAACTCAATGAGTTCAACTTGAAGTGAACCAAGTTTCCATAGTGGTGATATAGAGTGATATGGACACACACCAACATTTATAGGAGTGAACTACCACCTATTCTAATCTCTCAGGCAGTGAGGGAAATGAACTGCCACCTAGTTGAGTTAACTAGTGAACTAGTCTTCAATTAACTGACTGAACATAAAGTAGTGAGGAGTTAACTCAAAGAATCAAGGCTAATGTGCCACTCTGGTGATGATACCAAGGAAAGTTCAAATTATATGGTGATGATCCCAATGTTGCATGGTGATGATCCAAATGAAACATCTAAACTCAACTCAACTAGTCAAACTGAAGTGTGAACTGAAAGAGAATATTCTCCAGGTGAAATATTCTCTCCTAAAATATAGGAGACTGGATAATGACTAATTATGACTAATAAACAAATAAAAACCTTACGAAAAATAAATCGTAGGTGTGTGTGAAGTAACAAGTAACTCCAACACCCCCCCTGAACATCACTATGGTTAAAATAAAGATTAAGTCCTGGCAACAAGGCCATGTTAGGTACCCAAGTACAAAAGATACACTGAAAAATAAAGTGAGGAAAGAGGGAAAACCTCATGGGAAGCCCCACCCCTCAAGTTACAATGTATGTAAAAAGAAGAACTACAGTTTCTAGGCAACTGTGTCCTTCACTCCAAGACGACCTTGCAGAGAATGGAATTTTTGCTCAATGAATGTCTTGGTGAAATTGTTTGTTGTCTCCTCTGATGAAGGACAAAATTTTAAGTTGATGATACCCTTGTGTACTAAGTCCTAGATGTATTGCATGTGGATCTCAATGTTCTTCATCTGCTGCCTCTGAACTGGATCTCTGCAGAACTTCAGAGTGTTATGGTTGTCACACCAGATGACAATCAACCGATGAAACTGAATGCCCAACTCAGTGAGAAAATGTTGTAGCCACATAGCCTGAATGTTTATGTTAACTACCCCTCTGTACTCTTCCTCAATTGAAGATAGAGAAATGGCATCTTGTTTCTTACTCGACCAACAGATAGTCCCAGAACCAAGACTAAGTGAGTAACCATATGTGGACTTGCGATCAATGCTATCACCAGCCCAATTGAAATCAGTAAACCCAATGAGATCTAATGTAGAGTCTCTTGCATAATGAATCCCAAAGGTGATGGTGCCCTATACGTATCGAAGTATATGCTTTGCAACTTTCCAATGTAGCTCATGCGGATCCTCCATGAACCTTGAGCCTGTGCCAACTACATATGAGAGGTCTCGTTTGGAGTGTGTGAGATACAACAAGCTCTGCACTAGCTATCTTTACAGTGTGTTGTCAACCAGTGGAGTCTCCTTGCCATCCTCAAGTTTGACTCCTAATAGGAAAGGAGTCGGAGCAGACTTGTAGTCTGTCATGTGAAATATATCAAGGCGATCTCGTGCATAATTAGATTGAGACAGTTTGATTCTTGATGCATCCTCACCAATCTCAAGTCCAAGGACGAAGTGTAGCGGACCCATGTCCGTCATCAAAAACCTATCATGAAGAATCCTCTTGACTGAAGCAATTGCTAAAGTCGAGCAACCGGTGATCAACAAATCATCGACATACAAAACTAAAAGTAGAAGTGAATCATCCATCCTTAGCATGTATACATTTGGGTCTGATTTACAATGTACAAAGTTCTGTGAAAAAAGGTAGGAGTCCATCTTGGAATACCATGCCCTCAGATCTTGCTTGAGGCCATAAAGTGACTTTTTCAATCGACAGAACAAAGATGAGTCCTGCATAAATCCCTGGGGCTCCTCCATGTATATCTCCTCAGAGAAATCACTGTGAAGAAATGCATTCTTCATGTCCATTTAATATACTTCCCATCCCATGGATGCCGCAATGGAAAGGGCCAATTGAATGGAATCCATCTTTGCTACTGGAGCAAAGGTCTCATCATAGTAAATACCATGAACTTGCTGAAAGCCTTCAGTTACAAGCCTAGCTTTGCATCTATTGATCCATCCATCTGCTATCATCTTAGTCTTATAGACCCATCTGCATCTAACAAGTTTCCTCCCATAAGGAAGGGGAACCAGATCCCAAGTTTGGTTATTGAGGAGGGAGTTGTACTCCTCCTGCATGGAAGATTCCCAAAAGGGATTTCCAGAAGCCTCGCCATAAGACTGTGGATTGGAAGAATGAACCAAGAAAATATGCCTAGAGGGAAATGGTTCAGTGGTAGTGAGTGCAACAAGAGGCTCCTCGAAATCATATCGAGTCCTCCTAGTATCGGTTGGATCACTGATAAGATCCCCTGCATCTTGAAGAGTAGTTTGTGCCCACTTGGGCCTCTTATCTGGCTCTGCAACTACATTTGGATGCTTCGAATCTGCATCTGATTGTACTGACTTTGAATCTAAATCATCTGATTCATCTGAATCAAAACACTCATATGAAGAATATTCATCATGTGCATGCTCATCATCTCGAAAAAGTGGAAGAGTGAAGGTATTTGCATGCGGTTGTTGAGGTACATGCGAGACACTTTCCTCGAATTGGACACTATGCTCAATGATGAGTCGGTCCAAGGAAATATCAATAAGACGATATCCCTTCACACCATCGGGGTATCCAACAAAAATGAACTCAGTTCTTTGTGGATCAAGTGCCTTCCTCTTTTCACAGGGAATCCCGACCCATCACGTGAACCAAAAATGCGAAAGTGGGTCACTTTTGGTTTGAGGCTGCTCCAAGCCTCATAGGGGGTCTTATCCTTGATAGATCTATGGGAAGATATTTTTTGGATGTATTTTTCACAATTAAGTGCTTCGGCCCATAGTCTCTGTGGTAGTGACTTTGCATGCAACATGCAAGATGCCATCTCCTTTAGAGATCGGGTTTTCTTCTCAACAACTCTATTTTTCTATGGAGTGTAGGGAACTGTATGCTGCAACTAAATCCCTACCTCATGGAAAATATTATGGATCTCATGATTCACATACTCTCCCCTGTTATCAGTTCAGAGGACTTTGATCTTCTTTCCGGACTGTGTCTCAAATAAGGTTTTGAAATCTTTCAGGTGTTCAAATACCTCAGATTTGTTCCTGAGAAAGTAGATCCAAGTAAAATGTGAGAAATCATCAACAAAAATGAGAACAAACCTATCTTTGTTGATCGATGGATGCGGAAAAGGACCCATGAGGTCACTGTGGATCAGATCTAAAGGCGTGGAAGCTCGCTGAGACTTTCCTTTATCGAATTTCTCTTGAGGGTGTTTCCCGAGAACACATCCCTCACATACTCCCTTGGAGAAATGGATCTCTGGTAGACCATCAACTAATATGTTCTTGCTAAGCTATTGCATGTATCTGAAATTAAAATGTCCAAACCTTTCATGCCATATCCTACTACTTTCATCAGCATGAGTAAGCAGTAAAGCAGAATTAGGTTCAATGAATTCAAAAAATGTATACAATCTAGACTGATGATTTACCTCACCGGTTGCAACCCTAGAGTTGGTTTACATGTCGTAGATGTCCACGAAATTTGTTTTGAATATGACTCTCTTTCTGGTGCTAGAATTCATCATCTGATACACGGAGAGAAAGTTGACAAAAATCTTGGGAACATGCAACACATTCTCGAAACTTCCATTGGTGAGTTCAATCCTTCCTTTGCCAGTGACTTCGAAAAAAGAGTTGTCCCCCATCAGAATAGGTGGACCTTTTCATGCATCCAATGAAGAATAGACTACTTCTGAGGAATCCATGTGATTTGATGCTTCTGAATCTATGATCCAAGCATTGGGAGAGGAGTTGATGGCAATCAAGGCATGGCTAGAATTGCCTTTCTTGGAATTTGGATCTTCTGGATTCTTCTTCTTTGCACCCTCGAGGATGCGATCTCCAAGGTTTATTTTCTAAAGTATTTGAGACATCAGATATATTTTCTTTTGCATGCATGCGGATTCCAAATGGAATCCTTTGTGACAGTATGTGCATTTCTCTCCTTTTCTTCTATTTTCTCCTTTGGATCCAGAGGCATCGGTGAAGGGTTTTGTGTACCCTTCCTTCTTTGTATGTGCATGAGATTTCTTCTTATATTTATCTTTAGATTTCTGATATTTGTGGCTNCCCAATTGAAATCAGTAAACCCAATGAGATCTAATGTAGAGTCTCTTGCATAATGAATCCCAAAGGTGATGGTGCCCTATACGTATCGAAGTATATGCTTTGCAACTTTCCAATGTAGCTCATGCGGATCCTCCATGAACCTTGAGCCTGTGCCAACTACATATGAGAGGTCTCGTTTGGAGTGTGTGAGATACAACAAGCTCTGCACTAGCTATCTTTACAGTGTGTTGTCAACCAGTGGAGTCTCCTTGCCATCCTCAAGTTTGACTCCTAATAGGAAAGGAGTCGGAGCAGACTTGTAGTCTGTCATGTGAAATATATCAAGGCGATCTCGTGCATAATTAGATTGAGACAGTTTGATTCTTGATGCATCCTCACCAATCTCAAGTCCAAGGACGAAGTGTAGCGGACCCATGTCCGTCATCAAAAACCTATCATGAAGAATCCTCTTGACTGAAGCAATTGCTAAAGTCGAGCAACCGGTGATCAACAAATCATCGACATACAAAACTAAAAGTAGAAGTGAATCATCCATCCTTAGCATGTATACATTTGGGTCTGATTTACAATGTACAAAGTTCTGTGAAAAAAGGTAGGAGTCCATCTTGGAATACCATGCCCTCAGATCTTGCTTGAGGCCATAAAGTGACTTTTTCAATCGACAGAACAAAGATGAGTCCTGCATAAATCCCTGGGGCTCCTCCATGTATATCTCCTCAGAGAAATCACTGTGAAGAAATGCATTCTTCATGTCCATTTAATATACTTCCCATCCCATGGATGCCGCAATGGAAAGGGCCAATTGAATGGAATCCATCTTTGCTACTGGAGCAAAGGTCTCATCATAGTAAATACCATGAACTTGCTGAAAGCCTTCAGTTACAAGCCTAGCTTTGCATCTATTGATCCATCCATCTGCTATCATCTTAGTCTTATAGACCCATCTGCATCTAACAAGTTTCCTCCCATAAGGAAGGGGAACCAGATCCCAAGTTTGGTTATTGAGGAGGGAGTTGTACTCCTCCTGCATGGAAGATTCCCAAAAGGGATTTCCAGAAGCCTCGCCATAAGACTGTGGATTGGAAGAATGAACCAAGAAAATATGCCTAGAGGGAAATGGTTCAGTGGTAGTGAGTGCAACAAGAGGCTCCTCGAAATCATATCGAGTCCTCCTAGTATCGGTTGGATCACTGATAAGATCCCCTGCATCTTGAAGAGTAGTTTGTGCCCACTTGGGCCTCTTATCTGGCTCTGCAACTACATTTGGATGCTTCGAATCTGCATCTGATTGTACTGACTTTGAATCTAAATCATCTGATTCATCTGAATCAAAACACTCATATGAAGAATATTCATCATGTGCATGCTCATCATCTCGAAAAAGTGGAAGAGTGAAGGTATTTGCATGCGGTTGTTGAGGTACATGCGAGACACTTTCCTCGAATTGGACACTATGCTCAATGATGAGTCGGTCCAAGGAAATATCAATAAGACGATATCCCTTCACACCATCGGGGTATCCAACAAAAATGAACTCAGTTCTTTGTGGATCAAGTGCCTTCCTCTTTTCACAGGGAATCCCGACCCATCACGTGAACCAAAAATGCGAAAGTGGGTCACTTTTGGTTTGAGGCTGCTCCAAGCCTCATAGGGGGTCTTATCCTTGATAGATCTATGGGAAGATATTTTTTGGATGTATTTTTCACAATTAAGTGCTTCGGCCCATAGTCTCTGTGGTAGTGACTTTGCATGCAACATGCAAGATGCCATCTCCTTTAGAGATCGGGTTTTCTTCTCAACAACTCTATTTTTCTATGGAGTGTAGGGAACTGTATGCTGCAACTAAATCCCTACCTCATGGAAAATATTATGGATCTCATGATTCACATACTCTCCCCTGTTATCAGTTCAGAGGACTTTGATCTTCTTTCCGGACTGTGTCTCAAATAAGGTTTTGAAATCTTTCAGGTGTTCAAATACCTCAGATTTGTTCCTGAGAAAGTAGATCCAAGTAAAATGTGAGAAATCATCAACAAAAATGAGAACAAACCTATCTTTGTTGATCGATGGATGCGGAAAAGGACCCATGAGGTCACTGTGGATCAGATCTAAAGGCGTGGAAGCTCGCTGAGACTTTCCTTTATCGAATTTCTCTTGAGGGTGTTTCCCGAGAACACATCCCTCACATACTCCCTTGGAGAAATGGATCTCTGGTAGACCATCAACTAATATGTTCTTGCTAAGCTATTGCATGTATCTGAAATTAAAATGTCCAAACCTTTCGTGCCATATCCTACTACTTTCATCAACATGAGTAAGCAGTAAAGCAGAATTAGGTTCAATGAATTCAAAAAATGTATACAATCTAGACTGATGATTTACCTCACCGGTTGCAACCCTAGAGTTGGTTTACATGTCGTAGATGTCCACGAAATTTGTTTTGAATATGACTCTCTTTCTGGTGCTAGAATTCATCATCTGATACACGGAGAGAAAGTTGACAAAAATCTTGGGAACATGCAACACATTCTCGAAACTTCCATTGGTGAGTTCAATCCTTCCTTTGCCAGTGACTTCGAAAAAAGAGTTGTCCCCCATCAGAATAGGTGGACCTTTTCATGCATCCAATGAAGAATAGACTACTTCTGAGGAATCCATGTGATTTGATGCTTCTGAATCTATGATCCAAGCATTGGGAGAGGAGTTGATGGCAATCAAGGCATGGCTAGAATTGCCTTTCTTGGAATTTGGATCTTCTGGATTCTTCTTCTTTGCACCCTCGAGGATGCGATCTCCAAGGTTTATTTTCTAAAGTATTTGAGACATCAGATATATTTTCTTTTGCATGCATGCGGATTCCAAATGGAATCCTTTGTGACAGTATGTGCATTTCTCTCCTTTTCTTCTATTTTCTCCTTTGGATCCAGAGGCATCGGTGAAGGGTTTTGTGTACCCTTCCTTCTTTGTATGTGCATGAGATTTCTTCTTATATTTATCTTTAGATTTCTGATATTTGTGGCTNGGAGTCTTACAGGAAGATATATGAAAAAGGAGATCGGGAGAAATAAGACTGCAAATTGTTCCGAGTGCCTCATCCATGCGATTTAAGTACTTGGATTTTTATATGGATGATGTAGGCTCTGTATTTGTATTCATGGTTAACCTATACAGCCCTATGGATAAAATATGTATGGATATTTTCTCCTTCCATGAAAAATAATTGTAAGGTGTAAGAATGAATTCTTTTTGGAATTCCATCTTTTCACTGTCTTCAATCTTTTGTACCTACAAAAAAATTTGGTCTAGATTTTGCTTAGCAGTCCATCGGCTCTTATACCATGTAAATGTGTCAAACCTACACTAAATAGATCTATCTAAACAATGATACACACATTTTCAGAGAGAATAGAAGAAAGAAGAAGAAGGAGAGAAAGAATGGAAGAATTCTCATTAACTGTTGTGAATAATGAATAATTTACACATGATATACTCTGTATAAATCAATGAGTTCGACTTGGGGTGAAACAAGTCACCATAGTGGTGGTCTAGAGTGAAATGGACACATACCAACAGTTACGGGAGTGAACTTCCACCTATTCTAGTCTCTCAGGCAGTTACAGGAGTGAACTGCCACCTAGTTGAGTTAACTAGTCAACTAGTCTTCAGTTAGCTGACTAAATAGAAAGTAGTGAGGAGTTGACTCAAGGAATCAAGGTTAGTGCCTCACTATGGTGGTGATACCAAGGCAAGGAATAATTAGCATAGTGATGATCCCAATGTTCCATGGTGATGATCCCAATGCAACATCTAAACTCAACTCAACTAGTCAAACTGAAGTGTGAACTAAAAGAGAATATTCTCCAGGTGAAATATTCTCTCCTAAAATATAAGAGATTGGATAATGACTAATTACGACTAATAAACAAATAAAAACCTTAGGAAAAATAAATCCTAGGTGTGTTCTAAGTAACAAGTAACTCCAACAATAACTTATTCCCTATACTTGGAACTCTAAACATAAAAAATTTAAATGTGACCTTTTTTATGACCATGCTATCACCTAAGACTCAAAATAAAACTAACAAGTTTATTTTAGGAGATAACATCTGGCTCCTATTGGGGATGAAATCCTCCCTGTAAGGTTTCAAGAACCTTTATTGAATTAGTAGCCTTCCTATCACCTAAGACTCAAACTGACTTGACTCGGTATTCCATTGGGCATGGAGTTATTTTGACAAACAAACTGAAAATAAATATTTACAATAAAGCAAGGCTCGAGAAAGCCTCATGAGAAATAAAGTTTGAGAAAATGCACATTGAATGGGCCACCTATGACTTCTTCATCTTCCACATTCTGAAGAACAAAAGTGTTGTTCTGTTGTACCTGTGCAATAATGCATGGACCTGTCCAAAGAGCATCAAATTTACCATGCTTTCCTTTCTCCTGTCTTGCTGCATCCCACTTTAACACAAAATCCCCTACTTTGAAAATGTCTGCCTTTACCTTTCTGTCAAAAGTGCCCTTCATTTTCCTCTGATGCAATTCAGTCTTTTCAACCAATTGTTCTATGACCTGTTGTAATTCAACCAAATGAAAAATCCTCGTGGTAAGATCATTTGGCTCAGAATTAGCCTCCTGAAGAAATCTGGCTACTGGTAATGCAAGATGGATTGGAAAAATAGCTTGTGTGCCATAAACCATCTTGAATGGAGATGTATTAATTGATTTATTATTGGTTACTGTATCAGCCCATAATGCAAACTTTAATTTAGAGTCCCAACTCCTTTGATTCTGATCTAGTAACTTTTGAACAATTCTTACCAAGCTCTTACTAGAAGACTCAGCAAGGCCATTGCCTTGTTGATAATAGGTCATAGAATGAACTCACTAGATTCCCATGTCCTCACACAACTTTACCAAGGCTTTAGCATTGAATGCTTTTTTGTTGTCTGTAATCAGTCTTTTGGGACAACCAAACCTAGAAAAAATATGATCATATAGAAAGTTAATGATTACTGTATGATTAGAATTCCTGGTAGGGGCAAATTCTTGATCAAAAAATGTGTGTTGATTCTGAAAAATGTGTTTTCCCTTGAAAAGATTTGAAAAGATTTTGCATTAAGAAGTCATTCTTTCTCCAAAATAGAGAGACTTGAAAAATGTTACTTTTACATAACACTCACATCCAATTAACAAATAATTAATCTAGCATTCACATCCAATTAAAAACTAATCAAGCTAATAATTTATGGCCCCAAAATGTTTACTCACATTGAATATTTTTTATTTAATCATATGTACTATAATTTTTTTGTTAAATTTCTAATAATAATTTTTAATGTTTACTCACATTGAATATTTTTTATTTAATCATATGTACTATAATTTTTTTTGTTAAATTTCTAATAATAATTTTTATTTTATAGGGTGTTTTTTTCCGTTTGTATTTATATTAACAATATGTTTGTTTATTTCTTGTTCCTAGTACCTTGGACCTTTGAAAACAATTATTAATCTGTTATTTTAAATTAAAATTTATAATTGTTTTTCAAATTGAAATTGACAAATCATAAGTTTATGTAAAAGGAAATTAAAAGATAGAATTTTTTATATGATGAACAAGGGTAAATGCTAAATTTCAACATTGTTACTTTCCACCCAGGTCTCTATTACCATAAGTGACATATTTACCGCATAATAAGTATGTTTTTTATAAGTGGTTTGCAATTGCTTTGTAAAAGTCAAACGGAATTCCCCGTGCTATCTATCAAGGTGGATCAAGCTCATTCCCTCATGATTATATCATTACTCGACTAATTTCACTGTATAACTTTTATAAAAGGTTAGCATATGCTCTAGTTGTAGCTTTAGGACTGACCGCAGAGCCCAGTCTTTCTTATAGCAGGAGCCTTTCTCGAGAAGTAAGGTGAGTGGCCCGAAGTGACAGGCGTCCACGGAGCCTTGGGAATGTTCTTACCTGGGCTGGATTGTTTACTTTGAATTATGCCTTAAAAAATTTAAAATTTAGTACTAAGTATTTATAATCAATAGACTATTAAATTAAATTAAAATTATTAATAGTGATTTATAATAAATAAATTAATAGAAAAACAAATATTATATATATAATTATATTAAATTAAAATTATTAATAGTGATTTATAATAAATAAATTAATAGAAAAACAAATATTATATATATAATTATACTAAGATGATTTTCATAAATTTGGTATTTAAAATAGATATAAAATTGAAAATAAAAATATTAAAAAAACAAATTATTTTAATGAAAAAGATATAATTAAAAATAGAAAAAACAACCATTTTTAAAATTTAATGATTACAATTAAAATATAAGTCTTTTAATGTTAAAGTCAACAA
>JZKD02S1711308.1:39447-65454 GCA_000966675.3 Picea glauca
GAGAGATCAAAAGCGTTGGAGTAGAGGATTTTGTTGTTGAAATGCATAAACTTCATAGTCAGATCAGAGAACAATTATAGATTTCTAACTAGAAATACAAGCACAGAGTTGATCAACATCGCAGGGAACTTCAATTTGAAGTAGGAGATCAGGTTTTAGTACATCTCAGGAAGGAAAGCTTCCCTAGGGGAACATATAACAAATTGAATATGAAGAAGATAGGACCCTGTAAGACTTTGAGGAAGTTTGATGCAAACTCCTACGAGATCGAGATGCCATATGGTGTGGGAATTTTTCCATATTCAATGTCTTAGACCTGTATCCTTACATGAAAGATGACACAGAAGGGTAAGAAGCTCAAGGAAAAATCCAGTGGGAGAAGTAGATGCCTGCGCCAGAGAAGCTACAGATAGATAAGATTATGGATCAGAGGATTGGCAAGAAGACCAAGAGGAAGATTTATTTTGAGTATCTGGTCAAATGGAAATGACGCCCAATAGAAGATGCCAGTTGGGAAAATGAAGCTGTTATCCAGAAGCAGGGAAAGTCTGTATAGGATATCATGGACATGAGTCCATGAATTTTTTTCAAGGGGAGTATGATGCAGGAGCATCGTTAGAAAGCGCACAGAGGCAGAACCACTCAACATGTGAGAGTTCTTCCAAAGCTTATGCATGGGAAGTTACAATCGATTTCAAAATCTACCTTCACTCGGTGTTGGGATTTACCTTTGGAGGCACGCTTGAACCAGTGCCAAATTTTATGCTTTGAGGCAAGTTTTGAAATCGTAAATACAACAGGAGTTTCCACTATGGCTCTAGAAAGTGATTGATGAATTTTAGAGTAGGTAAGTAGCCAAGGGAAACCCTAGAAATATTTTTGAGTTAAGTAGAAGTTTGTATGCCTAGTTGGAGGGGGCTGTAATACAGAGAGAAATTAGTTGTAAGAGAGAACTGCGAGTTAGCATGAGATCTTAGTTTTTTGAGTTATTGTAATTTTGAATGTATTATGTAGCAATTGGGAATTTGTAAATATAACAAAAGGAAATTTCATCCAAATGCATGGTGTGTGGACTATGTGTGTTTTCCTGTCAATTCTGTTTTCATGAACAAGTGGATGGAACTGTAAATTTTTTTCAATTTCAATTGTTTCTCTTCATTGGAAGCTTTGCAAGGTGTGCATTAAGCTAGAGAGGAACATAAGGAAATCAAGAGGAATTTCTTAGAAAGAAATACCATGTATCTGAGTTATTGAAATCCCTCAGATGCAAGGAGTGTGCGGGAAATAGAAGTCTAAACCAGACAAAGCTCAAGAGGGACAACATTTTGGAAGACTTATAAAATCTTCTAAGTCTGAAGCGAGTAAAAGCTCAGGAGGAATAACGTCGTTGAGCATTGGATCATGGTGGAGAATCCCACAGACCATTTGATTTGAGGTAGGAGCACAAGCTTTAACCCTACGTATATCTAGGAGGGGAGATCTCAAAGATTTGAACGGACGGTGGAGAGTCCTCAAGGAGAAATGTTGAAACCCTGCAAGTTGTTGGATAAGGTGGAGGAACAGAGGTCCTTGTCTCCCAAACCCCGAATCGCAAAATAGTGAAATAGTGAGGCCGATCATGGACTGTAGATCCTAGGGATTATTGTGAGCCATTGACGTCAAGATATTTCATCATTTTGGAAACCAGGGATTCCCGAATCATGATTCACGAAAGGTAGGAAGGATAAGGGTGTGGTCACTTCTCTTGGTCAAGTACTGTGGGAGATCAAGCTTGGCACTTGGAAAATTCAATTGAGCATTTGTGGGGGAACCTGTGTGTTCATTCGAAGGGTTCCAGTTTGCAACCAGAAGAGCCATTTCAACTCCATAACCAGAAGATCCCGACCGAGAGGCTGCACATCCCTCAAGAGAGATAGGCGGTTTGCATCAGCCAACCTTTTCTGTCTTCCAACATCTTTATATCGTCATCAACAACAAAATCCACCACCATCAGTTTGGTCCTATGTCAGAGATGTTTCTTTCTCAATGAGGTAATTTGTCAAAGTATCATGGTATGTGTCACTTTGATCATCAAAACCATTGAATGTATGCATTTGATTCCTTTTATTTCTAACGACTACCTGGATCTTACACTTTCCCACTTGACCATGTTTGGGGGGATTGACAGGGTTCCCTAGTAAGCCTTTGTTTGTAGGTTTTGGTTAGCCACTGGGGGGATCTCTAAAAATCCATCATCCTCTCCCTTCACAACACCACTTTTACATCTTGTTTGATGCTCACGTTCCCATTCCGCTTGTCTGGGCACTGGGTTGACCTATTTTTAGGACTGCACCTTATCTAGTCGGAAGAAGGGACTAAAGGCCCAGAAGATAAAAGAAACCTGGTAAAAGATAAAATCCTAAGAGTAAAACCTCAAGATGCTTCACCCAGAGATCCTCGAGAAAAAAATAAAAGGATTCTCAAAAAGAAACAAAAGGGACCCTAAAGAAAAATATTAAAACAAGACCTAACCAGAGGATAGGGGGTCTCATCACGAGCCAAACTATTAGGTCCATGGGTACCTAGCAGTATGACATTGCCACTAGATGGTTACCACACCAAGGAAGTGACCTTTGGTTTCATGGCCAAGGGAAATGGGGTCTCATCACAAGCCAACCTTATCATTTTTCTGAAAGTACTTGTGGGTAATGTTTTCACCAATGGTCACCACACAAGGGTAGTGTCCCCTAATTATCTCTTGAAAAAAAGAAAATAAAAAGCAATAAAAGATAAAATAACAAAAAGAACAAAAGGAAAGAATGGTCTTGGAAAGAATTCATCGATGATAGGTGCATCTCGACTTTTAACAAAGGCACCCACATGTAACATTTTTTCATCCTTGGCCTTCATTACACCCACCTTCTTGGACATCCCTTGACCACATCACTTGGATGAGGTCTCTTCTGGGAACTTTCCTTTTCTAGTGGACACTAGCCTAATAGGATGCCTTGTCCTTTTTTCCAGACTTGTATTGTAGGCTTTTATAACGTCTTTGAGCTATTAACTGATGTATTAGGGGTTTTATGAACATGTTTGATAATATTGATGATTAGATGTGATTTACATTTCTATGATTCCTGTGACTAATGAGCCCATGGAGAGCATATCTTTTGATGTGCAGGACCATGCCCAATGGACAAGTACCATTTTGGACCTATACACATGGGGAGATAATCAGTTCGGACCTCCATGGGGCTGAAGAGATCATCAAGTGGATTTTGAGACCCCATCAGGGGGAAGAGATAGGATGGAGATGGATCAGGGGATTTCCACCAGAGAAGAATAGGACATCCCACCAGAGGCACTTTGGCAGAGCATGACCTAGGGGGATTGAACCTCTTTCAGAGGAACGTTTTCCATGGAAGGCTTAGGACATCACCCTTGATGACCATGACATCATCCCACCTATTGGATATCTTGGGAGGCAAACTGGGCAGTATTCGCACGTGTGGCATGTTGGAGAATCCCAAGGAGGGCTAACGGTTTGCTCCAAGATGTTTCATTTTCCCTGAAAGGGGCTAACATCTCCTTTGGAGGGGATGGATGTCTCTTTTCATCTTGATTAGGGTTTTAATTTAACATTTTAATGTAAAACAAAATGAATTTTGTATTTTGGCCTTCTCATCCTTTTACATGACCTAAAATGTAAATTTAGGTCATGATACTGTATAAATGAAGGATTTTCACCTTCATTTTTTGGGATCACAACTTACTCACTCCATAAGGAGGTCTGAAATTTGTGCCCTCTCTTGGGTTATTGGTTGATTTAGTGATGTGCACTTGTTGAAGGAGGATTATTTTGGCATGTTTTGGCTTTTCTCTTAATGGAAGGTGTTACAACTAGGGTTTGCATTACTTCTTCTTGGTGAATTGTAAGTATTTTTCTGCTAAAAATTCTGAATGAATGGTTGTAGTTTAATTTCTTACATATATTTATGATTTTGCAGAACAAAACCCTAGGTGACAAGCACAAAAGTAGGTCCTTGTCTCATGTCCCCACTGAGAGAAATTTTTCAGCCATTGATTGAAGAAGAAGAGAGCCTTATCGTTGCTACACTCTGTTTATCTCTCCATTTATTGCTAGTTGTACTATCTATAACATAAGAAGAGAGAGACCCCTTAAGCCTAGGTCTACTACACTTTGGGCTAATTTTTCCAAGGTTTTATGAAAGAACCTTGTTGTAGCAACACTCTTCATCATCAAACCGTCTAGTATTTGTTTTATGCTTCACTTTTTAGCTAGTCATTTTTCCATTGAGTTAAGGAAGGAGAAGAGATCACAAATGCCTAGTTCACCTACACCGAAGTGACCTTCTGTCCACTAGGGTTTCAACTATGGGCCTTTCTTCAGAAACACCTCAAATCCTTTCTCTATATTCCTTAGTCATTGCCTCCTTTAGCTATTGTGTCCTTCACCTTTTGACTCCATTAACCCTAAGGCACTGATCTGAATACCTCTTGCGTTGAAGTGAATTTGATAAAAAAAACTCTTAATAATTTGAACAAAACACTAACTATTCTAACCCTAGCCTAAGATTAACTCTACTAACTAATTTTTTTTGTCATCCTTTTTTTATTATCATCACTGTGAAGCTATCATTTTTCTTATAAGAATGTGAAAGGTTATTTAAGGCATTGTTTAAATAAAGTGTTGATTATTATATTGAATGCCATGTCCTTTAAGAATTTATTGAAGAAGTGATATTGTACATCGTTGTTATTTTATAAGCATCGACTTTGTCAATATTTATTTATCAATAGATTATATCTCAGATAGTCATTAATTATATGAAGTACTAACCAAGCAAGAAAGCTTGCACATGCAGTTTTATTGGTGCTTTGTTCTCGGGCAAGGATACTTCTTGATTATTACTTCTGCTTATATTTATTGGCTATAAGCAAGACTATCTACTAGGTGGTGACTTGTGAGGGGGGAATTTATCTCTTAAACTTCAAACCTTTGCCTTCTCAAAACCCCATGTCACCGGGGACGTCTCCCCTGGGCCTTACCTCCGTAAAGAGAAAGAACCATCCCATTATGGTGACATTGGCAGGGATTGGTTCATGTTGCACTAGTTTGACCTTCAAACCTCAAGATTTTATCCTTGATACAAACTGTGTGATAACATTTTGGTGTCATTTCCAGGGAACACTGAGTCAATTCTCCTCAAAGACGACATTTTTTTAGTAAGCCTTGCCTCTAGAGTTTTATCTTAGAATCTTACCTAACGAATCCACTTAGGATGTTTTCCCTTATCTTTTGATAGTTTCAAGAAAACTATCTGGCGACTCCATTGATGACAAAGACAACAATGACTTCACAATGGGAACTTAGGAACTACAAGCCTTTAGATATGAGTAACATCCCAGGGTATCCTCAAAAAATTCCCTTTGAATACATAAATTTGCTCCTTGGATTCATTGGTGGATATAGAGAGAGAGCTAACTATCACATGGGAAATTTCTAGAACTCCTTCCTATCCCACCCTATTGATGATTATGCTAAAGAAGTGGTCATGAAACTTTTCTCTGCCACTCTTTATTGAAATGTTAAAGAATGATATGATAACCTCCCTAATCCCAGCATTACAACTATGGAGAAATTTGAGCAAACCTTTCTCGAGAGATGAGGTATCCAGCTAGAAGACATCCTAGTACTATTAAATAAAATCGAGCATATAAAGAAATCTAAGTATGAAAATTTAAGAGATTTCCAGAATATATTTGAGAACAAGTTGTATAAAATTCCTAAAGGACACCATCTGGAGGAGAGATACCGTGTCCATCTCTTTACTCATGAACTTTTGGGATATATGAGTTTTCCCCTTGATAAGAGAGCCCCAAGGACACTCAATGAAGCCTACAATATGGCTGCAATGATTGAGGAGAATATCTCCTTTTCTGAGATAAGATGCCTCTTTACCTCAGGTACTCTCAATAGGGAGATTTTTTTTTCCCTTGAGAACTTCATTGTTGATTTACAAAAGGAACGACAACAAACCACAAGTCAACAAGGGATTGTTGAAGACACAGTTGAGGAGTTGGAACCCAATGAAAAAGTATCAACATTCCCTCTTCCACTTGATGAAGTGATTTTCAATCCTTCTCCACCTGCACAACAACAACATGATAAGGTTAGTTTCTTTCCTTTTCAGGATTTTGATGATACCTTGTTTCATGATTCAGAGAGTGATGGAGAAATGGAATTCCCGAACAAAGAGCATCTTCCTTGCTACATAACCAAAGATGAAGGGGATACTCATGAGGATAAGACATTAATTCATGTTAAATATACCCAAGTCCTCGAAGCTCCTACACAATAAGAAAAAATAAGTTACCCTCCTCTCCAAGATTTCGGTAATTGTCTACTTTATGATTTGGGAAAAGAGGAGAAAATGGGTGAGATTTTGAATGTTTTGAATCGTCCATGTTATGATGTTGATACTGACATAATTGGTTTTGATGATTTTATACATGTTGGAAGACATAGGTGGGATGCATATATTTATGATACGGATCCCATCTATGACACAAGGAGTCATCTCCAAGTGTTTCCTATTCAATTATAACAGCGAGTTCTTGACCAGTGGCATCAAGGAGATGATATTTTTGTCGATGTTCCCCAAACACCCACGGTTCACCAAGTATAGTATTTGCCTGATGATTTTCAGTATTAACTTAATGCCTTTGATTAATAATCCTTTGAGCACTTAGATTTACCCTATGAAAATGACTATCAACCACCACTGTGCTCATATTTTAATAGGAGTAAGAACATTGTTTCCCTAAAGAAGAATTCTCCTGACCTTTTTCTCCTACCACCTGTTATTACTTTTCCTTGTTGTTTCATTAAAGGTGTTGTTGGGAAGTATATCTTTTACATTGAGTTTCCTCTGAGGAAAATCCTAGAATACAAGGGTTGGTTTAAAACTAAAAGTTCAATTCTATCTTTTCCATGTTTCAACTCTCCCTTAATAGTTTCTCAGTCATCCGCTAGATCCTTGTCAGTCCCTTCAGAGTGTGAAGATGTCCTAGGTGGCTAGTTTGTAGACTTATTTGGTCAGTGTTCTGAACATTTCATTTCTCATGACCCCTTCCTGAATTGGATTGGTCACTTTCATTAGAGATTAACGTGGCATGATTTTATCCCTCCCACCCTCCTCCACGAGTTATACTTTGTGATCTACGATGATATGATATATATTATAACCCATGTCATTTTTGTGCTTGATTTATCACTATTTTGGTTTATGATGAAGAAAAAAGGCAGGTATTGTGGGACATTGCTTGATTGCCTTCACTGGTTGTTTGACTACACCCAACATCCATCCAATGGGTAAGTACATGTAAGTGTTTTTATTTACATTCACATTTATTGATTATTTTACTTCAGTCTATATCTATATCTATCTATGTTGGGGTGGCATTACCACCCCAATTTTGTTACTGATGCTTCTACTTGAGATCGAGTAGGTCAGTAGGTTATGCCAGATGTGTTGAGGTTCTCATGCACTCTACGGTGAGCACATGTCCCTGGGTTGGAGCCATATGTTATGCCCCACTTTAAGGGATAGCTAGGAGATCATGTCTTGAGGCCCATAGGTCCTAGACATGGAGTGTCGAGAGCAAGATTGAATTTAGCATGGCCCTGGAGGGCCCACCTTTTCCTTCTTCCAACATCTTTATCTTGTCAGTAGCAGCAACATCCACCACCATCGTCTTGGTCCTGTGTCAGAGATGGTTCTTGCTCCATGAGTTAATTATTCTAGGTATCATGGTATGTGTCACTTTGATCATCAAAACCATTGAATTTATGCATCTAATTCCTTTTATTTCTAATGAATTTTTGGATCTTACACATGCCCACTTGACCATGTTTGTGGGGTTTGACAGGGTGCCCTAGTAAATCTGTGTCTGTAGGTTTTGGTTAGCCACTGGAGGGATCTCTAACAATCCATCATCCGCTCCCTTCATAGCACCACTTTTCCATCTTGTTTCCCACGCACCTTCCCATTCCACTTGTCCAGGCACTGGGTTAACCTATTTTTAGGACTGCACCTTATATAGTGGAAAGAAGGGGCTAAAGGCATAGAAGGTAAAAGCAAGCATGTAAAAGATAAAATCCTAAGAATAAAACCTCGATATGCTTTGCCCAGGGATCCCTGGGAAAGAAATAAAAGGATTCTGAGCAAGAAGCAAGAGGGACCCTAAAAACAAAATAATAAAACAAGACCTAACCAGAGGATAGGGGGTCCCATCACAAGCCAACCTAATAGGTCCATGGGTACCTAGCAGTATGACATTTCCACCAGTTGGTTACCATGTCAAGGCAGTGACCTTTGGTTGCATGGCCAAGGGAAAGGGGGTCTCATCACGAGCCAACCTTATCATTTCTATGAAAGTACTTGTGGGTAACGCTTTCACCATTGGTCACCGTGACAGAGCAGTGTCCCTTGATTAGCTCTTGAACAAATGAAAAGAAAAATCAATAAAATATAAAATAACTAAAAGAAAAAAAGGAAAGAATGGGCTTGGAAAGAATGCATCCATGACAAGCGCAGCTCGCCTTCTAACAAAGGCACCCACAGGTAACATTTTTTCATCCTTGGCCTTCATTGCACCCACTTGCTTGGACATCCCCTGACCACATCACCCACTTACATGGCTTGGATGAGGTCTCTTCTGGGAACTTTCCTTTTCCAGTGGACACTAGCCCAACATGACGCCTTGTCATTTTCTCCGGACTTGTATCGTAGGATTGTTTAACATCTTTGAGCTGTTAACTGATGTATTAGGGGTTTTATGAACATGTTTAATAATATTAATGATGAGATATGATTGACATTTCTATGATCCCTGTGACTAATGAACCCATGGAGGTCGTAGCTTTTGATGTGCAGGACCATGCCCGACAGACAGGTACCATTTTGGACCGGTACACATGGGGAGATGATCAATTAAGACTTGCATGGGGCTGAAGATCCCATCAGGTGGATGATGAGACCCCATCATGGGGCAGAGACAAAACATAGATGGATTAGGTGCTTTGCACTACAGGAGAAGAGGATGTTCCACTAGAGGCACTTTGGTAGACCTTGACCTAGGGGAATTGACCCTCTTTTAGAGGAACATTGGCCTTGGAAGGCTTGGTAAATCACCCTTGATGACCATGATGTCATCCAACCTATTGGACATCTTGGGAGGCAGACTAGGTAGTATTGGCATGTGTGGTATGTTGGAGAAGCCCAAGGAGGGCTAACGTTTTACCCGTGGATGTTTCATTTTCCCTACAAGGGGATAACATCTCCTTTGGAGGGGCTTGATGTCTCTTTTCATCTTGATTAGGGTTTTAATTTAACATTTTACTGTAAACCAAAATGATTTTGGTATTTTTTCCTTGTCGGCCTTTTACATGACCTAAAATGTAAATTTAGGTCATGATACTATATAAATGAAGGATTTTCACATTCATTTTTTTGGATCACAACTTACTCACTCCATAAGGAGGTCTGAAATTTGTGCCCTCTCTTGGGTTATTGGTTGATTCAGTGATGTGCACTTGTTGAAGGAGGATTATTTTGGCATGTTTTGTCTTTTCTCTTAATGGAAGGTGTTACATTTAGTGTTTTCATTGCTTCTTCTTGGTGAATTGTAAGTATTTTTCTGCAAAACTTTTTGAATGAATGGTTGTGGTTTAATTTCTTACATATGTTTATGATTTTTCTAAACAAAACCCTAGGTGAAAAGCACACAAGTAGGTCCTTGTATCATTTCCCCATTGAGAGAAACTTTTCAACCATTGATTGAAGAAGAAGAGAGCCTAGTCATTGCTACACTCTCTTTCTCTCTTCATTTATTGCTAGTCGTACTATCTATAAGCTAAGAAGAGAGAGATTCCTTAAGACTAGTTCTACTACACTTTGGTCTAATTTTTATAAGGTTTTATAAAAGAGCCTTATTGTAGCAACACTCTTCATCATCAAACCCTCTAGTCTTGGTTTTATGCTTCATTTTTCAGCTAGTTGTTTTGCCATTGAGTTAAGGAAGGAGGAGAGATCACAGAGGCCTAGTTCACCTACACTGAAGTGAAATTATCTCCCATAGCGTTTTTACTTTGGGCCTTTCTTCAGAAACACCTCAAAGCCTTTCCCTCTAGTCCTTAGTCGTTTCATCCTTTAGATCTTGCGTCCTTCACCTTTTGACTCCATTAACCCTAAGGCACTGATCTGAATACCTCTTGCGTTCAAGTGAATTTGATCAAAACTACTATCAATACTTTGAACACAACCCTAACTGTTCTAACCCTAGCCTAAGACTGACTCTACTAACTAATTGTTGTCATCATCCTTTTTTTATTATCATCACTATGCAACTATCGTTTTTCTTATAAGAAAGTGAAAGGTTATTTAAGGCATTGCTTAAATAAAGTGTTGATTGTTATATTGAATGCCATGTTCTTTAAGCATTTATTGAAGAAGTGATATTGTACATCATTGCTATTTTATAAACATTGACTTCGTCAATATTTATTTCTCAATTGCTTATATCTCAAATAGTCATTAATTATATGAAGTACTAACCAAGTCGAACTATCCCATCCAAGTCTATACGTCACACAATTTGCTCAGTGGTGACTTTTGAGGGGGGAATTTATCTCTTGAACTTCAAACCTTTGCCTTCTCAAAACCTCAAGTCACCAAGGACGTCTCCCCTAGGCCTTACCTCCCTAAGGAGAAAAAACCATCCTATTGTGGTGACATTGGGTGGGATTGGTTAGTGTTGCACTAGTTTACCTTCAAACCTCAAGATTTTATCCTTGCTACAAACTGTGCGATAACAGGTAGCACCAAATAGGTATCTGTCAAATCTATCTTCCTCATGTGATGATCAAGATATAATAAGAGAGGTTGAAAGTGAGATGTGTTGTACTAAAAAATACCTAAGTAGTGCACAAGGCCCAAAAGAGGTCATAACTAGTAAGGGAGGGACCAAAATGTGTTGGCCAAAGCATATACCATAGACAAACATATGACCAAGGAACTTATGACAAACAATGCAACTTATGCAACTTTATGAAACTTGCAACTTATGCAATTTTATGCAAATTTATGCATCATGCAACTTATGCAACTTTATGGAACCTATGCAACTTTATGCAACTTTATGAAACATGAAAATTTATGCAACAATCCAAATTATACAACTATATGCAACTATATGAAACTTATGAAACTATGCAATTGTATGCAACTATATGAAACTTATGCAAATATGAAACTATGCAACTATATGCAACTTTATGCAACGATGAAACTTATGCAACTATATGCAACTATATGCAACTTTATGCAGCTATATGCAGCTATATGTAACTTATGCAACTATATGAAACTATACGCAACTATGCAACTATATGCAACTATATGGAACTATATGCAACTATATGAAAATATGCAACTTATGCAACTATATGCAACTATATGCAACTTATGCAACTATATGGAACTATATGAAACTTATGCAACTATCTGCAACTCTGTTGGTACCACAAACTTATATTCACACGATAACATATCTTCTTGTTTTAACGAGTGTAGGTACCACCAAAGAGGTATCTATCAGATCTATCTTCCTCTAGTGATGATCAAAATATACTAAGAGAGGTTGAAAGTGAGATGTGTTGTACTAGATCAACTAGATCTGAAAAGGTAAGGAAAATATTTCATATACGCATGCATTTTTTTATTTCCAATGGAGAGTCATGTAATTATGATGCTGAGAGCATAGGTGACATTGGTTTTCCCTTGAGGTATAGACATCTAGTGCAACGATGGGCACCTAAGGAGCTACCTGAAGTGGACACATATTTCTTCATCAGTGGGAGGATGTATCACATTGCTCCTTCATCTTTAAATGGATTGGGGTTATTTTACATGGATCACATAAAGGTTGGCTATGGCACTGTAAGTGAATTGATGGAGTATCTCAGACCATTATACATATACAATCACTGGTTGATGTTGGTATGATATAGGCGAAGTATGTGGAGATACGGAGTTGCCACAAATTATATACAACTAGTATATAACAATCAGAATAAAGGGGAAACTATGTATATTGATGGAAGGCCAAAATCTACTGGAAACATTGCAGTTTTTATTAATAGTACATGACTAGTGGAAACAACTAAGAAACCAAATTGCATATTTGAGGGATGCAAAGGAAATCATATATTTGTATGTGCAACAAAAAAAATAGTTCCAAGTGAAGAGTTGTTGATCGATTACAACTTAAATCAAATAGATGGAGGGGGTGAAGATATGGGGGTAAATATATTTCATACCATTCAACTCAACCTTTGATCAATCATTGTTATAATTTATCTCTACAATATTTCAAATTTTTACTGCATATATTTCATTTTTCATTATTTGTTTTCTAATATTACTGCAATATTTCATTTTTTATATTTTACAATTACTTTCATAACTCTTGTTGATTAATTTATTGTGTCAACATCTATCTAGGGTGACCACGAGATATCATAGGCTACATCTGTCTAGGGTGACCATGGAAAGGCACCCACGGTGCCTTAGCAGGTAAATGTTAAATACAATAACAACTTATGACTACAACAACTAAATTTCTGAAATTTCATTATTTTTTTTCTTATACTACTACAATATTTCATTTTTTTAATGTTACATGTGAATTTCAAAACTTTTGTTGGATGATTTATTGTGTGAACTTCTATCCAGGGTGACCGTGGCCAAAAATCACCCGCTACATTTGTTTAGGGTGATAGTGGAAAGGCACCTGCTATGCAGTTGTGCCTCAGTAGGTAAATGTTAAATACAATAACAACTTATGACTACAACAACTAAATTTTTGAAATTTCATTATTTTTATTTTTTATATTACTGCAATATTTCATTTTTTTAATGTTATAGGTGAATTTCGTAACTTTTGTTGATTGATTTATTGTGTCAACTTCTGTCCAGGGTGACCATGGCAGAAAATCACCCGCTACATCTGTCCAGGGTGATTGTGGAAAGGCACCCGCTATGCCTCAGCAGGTAAATGTTAAATACAGTAACAACGTATGACTACAACAACTGAATTTCTGAAATTTCATTATTTGTTTTCTAATATTACTCCAATATTTCATTTTTTTAATTTTAGAGGTGAATTTCATAACTTTTGTTGATTGATTTATTGTGTCAACTTCTGTGCAGGGTGACCGTGGTCAAAAATCACCCGCTACATCTATCTAGGATGCCTGTGGAAAGTCACCCGTTGTTCCTCAACATGTAAATGTTAAATACAATAATAACTTATGACTACAATAACTAAATTTCTCAAATGTTAAAGTTCATCTCACTAATTTTATTCATCAAGGTATTATGGCATGGTCAACGTGGGAAGGCTCCCACTAAGGATATTGATGAGGATGAAATAGTTTATTCCACTAACCCAATGAAAACTGTAATGAAGGCCTTAAAGAAGGATAACATACAATATCTAGTTTTGCTTAGCAAAAGACTCCTAACATAGGAGGACAGGGAAAGCATTGCAGAGCTACAAAATATAATAACTAAATTTGGGGTAAGTGGCATATTCACATATTTTTATCAGCTATGACAATTTCATATTTGTTTTTTTTGTTTTATATTTTCTATATGATATCATAAAGTATATTTTTCCATTTGTAGGAGTTTTTAAACCCCGTGCATTGGGAAATTGTCGATCCTACAACTGCTATAGGTAGTAGTGATGGTCCAATGCAACAAAAATGTCAACATAGAAAAGTACAAGTGAGGACTTTTTAGCCTCCTGAGGTTCCCCTCGAATCCATTGATGAGCGCAATGATTTTGACTGGCATGACACACGGGAGAATGATGAGCCGAAGCCTGGGACTCTAGATGACTCTGGAGAGGAATGTACTGTATATGGAGAGGAAATTATTCTGCATGGACCAGAATGAATTAAAACCATCGAATCACTAGATGTCACCTTTCTGGTCGATGACGCATGTGTTTCGTTCAAGATTCAGAAGATTGTAGGTAATTGTTAACTAATTTATTCATTTTTATCATGAAATTTAAATGAACATTTGTTGAGATTATTATAAATTAATGGTTAACATGTTTCTGCAGGAAACAATGTTTTCTATAGAAACTTAAATGACAAATAATTGGAGTTGTTTGGCCCGACCATTCTAACATGGTGGAAAGGAAAAGATAGCAAAAGGAAAGATGATTTAATGGACCACATGGTAAACTTTATCGACAACAATTTCAACAAGAAAGTGGTTACAAAGTTATCCGATGAGAATTTAAAATATACTAAGGCCCAATATAGGGAGAAATTGCAATTAGACCTCAAGCATGATTACCCTTCCATGGTTCCAGAGAAAGAGTGGAAGGCCCTGATAGAGGATGCAAAGGAGAACTTGTTTAAAAAACATGGAAGAAATCCGTGAGCTGGTTAAGAAAGGTACAACATATGTCATATTATTAGTGAAATATGCTCATTTATGTTTTTCTTTCCTGTTTTAAGTAACAATTCCGATATCTAAGTTTTTTCAAAAATTCCATATGTAGGCTACCTATTTGACAACATAGGTATTCTGACAGAGGATGAACACCTTCAGTAACCACTCACCTAACCAGATCCAATATCAACACACTGATGTTTTCATGTGATAAAACCCATATGAAGAAACATCCACGGCCCCAACCAACGCGACCACTTGGAGCAGTTTATTAATGCAAAGAAAAATATTACAGAGAGATTTTATACGAGAGTTTCTCACAATCGATCATCCGAAAATGACCCTCCATGATATTTAAATGGATATCATGGACCAATCAGGCATTAATCCACGAATCAATGGTCATTAATATCGAGGAGAGTATGAATGATCATATCACTCTATGTCAGGAACATATCGTGACCGTCAGATTTCCTAACTACAACTGCATACTAATGCATATTAAAGAAACACACTAGAAAACACACTTTTACCTAATGACACAATGGACCAAGTAGATCTTAACTAACTCCTAAGGGTCTAAATATCCTAACATCTGCCCTTAATAGGAACTTGGGATAGGATTGAAGGATTTAGAATAGTGACACAATAGGAGAAGGAAGGGGCAATTAGAGCCTATCCCCCCTTAATGACAAGTTCATGAACTCCTAACATAGATCAAAGTTTGTAAAACTTCGGTTCTGTAAGAGACTTTATGAAAATTTCTGCAACTTGATCTTCTGTAGGGCAAAAGAGCACTTCAATAACTTGATCATGAATGAGATTTATGATGAATTGCATGTGGATATTGATGTGTTTGCTACGCGGATGTTGAACTAGGTCTTTGGGTAGCTTGATGGAACTTTGATTGTCACACCAAAGGCTAGTCAGATGCTGGTGCTAGAATCCAAACTCTAAAATGATATGTCAAATACACAGGGCTTCCTGACATGCATTTATCGTTTCTCAGTACTCTACTTCTATTGAAGAAACTGAATTATCCTATTGTTTCTTATAGGCCCAATTGACACATCTTGAACCAAGGTTGAAAACATAACCTACAACAAACTTCCAATCATCAAGTTCGTCGGCCTAATCTGAAACAACGAAACTGGTGTAGACCCCCTACCTCTTCCTTGACAGGGTTTGTTGACCTCCCGGTCAAGGATCGTTCTCAAATTGTTGAGATTAAATAGCTCATTTTTTCCCTGCTGGAACCTTGAATCAAATCCACAGGTTCTTATGGGATTACACTTGTGCGAACAAGCACAAGACATGACCCTCAACTCCTCGTGACAACCTGGTGTGACCATGACCTTCACCCAAAAAGGTATTTTCTATTTCGTGACTTTGTGATCCCTGATGTGAGTCCCCCCCGACTCCTTCAATCCCAAAAACCCCAAAATGGGCTAATGGTTCTCTGGATCCTACTTTATGCCTCAATCATATGACCCCCGCTATGATCTAGATCCAAACCTAAAAGGGTTTTGGGACTTCGTGACTCACAAAGTCGAAAGACTTCTCACGAAGTCAAAAAGACTCCTCGCGAAGTCGAAAGACTCCTCACTTCAGATCTTTTGATCCCCAAAACCCCAAAATCCTCCTGCTATCACTACAGAAGTTCTTCAAGGTTGTAGCTTAAAGAAGCCTAATAAATTTACTAATATCTCAATGGTGTATGATATTCTCTTAATTGGATCAAGTCAGATGACTAAATCAGACCTGCTCTCTCAAGACATGCATAAACATAATCAAATGAAAACGCTTTTAACTATCATTGTTTAGATGGTTTGTAAATAAGTGAATGTATGGAGAATTCATACTATGCCAGTAGACTCACACATAATGATACATGAATGGCCAGTCATAATGAGTAAATGATATTTGAAATTCAACTCATCAAAGAAAATATAGGATGACAACCATCAGGATTTAGAGAAACATAATAGACATGAATTAAATATCCATGTGAAAATATAGAATAGATAGGAAAATGTAAATCTAAACAGATAATTGCAAAAGAAGCTTGTATTAACTGATCTACAAATGAGAAGCTTAAGTGCATAGTGTGAAAAAGTCTCCAAAGTTGAACTCTTACTCTATAAAATTGACAGGCTTTAGAGCCTTTACAAGTAGTTTCAGATACTGCAAAATTGGATCTAGAATACTAATAATAGAAAATTATTACAAAGAGTATGAATCTAATCCACTTCTAAAGCTCAATTTGTCTTCAAACTTCTTGGTCTTCAATATTTGATGAAAATCTTTGATGTGTAAAGATAGGTCGATCTCTGTCTTTAACAGCTGGATGATCTTTGTCTTCAACAATTGGATGATCTCAACAACTATAAGGAAACTTCAACAGTGATAGGATAACCATCAGCCTATATACCTTGTTCAATTCCTCAAAACTCTGAAGAAACTTGCCAAAATATATGTGTTAATTTGTTTGAAATTGTCTTATGCCTTATGTCACCAAAAATTCCATTTCTTGGAGCTTCAGATCTTTTAAAAGTAATTTCTTGCGCTTTCGGCGGCTCTTTTGCCCTGAAAAATGCAAGTTAGTCGCCAAAAACCTTGATTTTCAGCGGCTAACTATGTGTTGTTATGCTGATTATGTCACCGAAAATATTGGGTTTGACAAAAAGATAAAGACTTCAAAATGAATCTTCTCCTCGATTATTTGGATTTAACCTTTTGCAAATTTTCAGCAAACCCTGCTAGAATTTGCAAATCTAGGTGTGTAGTTGTTCTAGCCTTCAAATTTTTTATTTTTTTCTTCAAATGCCTGACCATTCTCCATAGAATGTTATTGTCCTTTATGATCCTCTTAGTCTTATTCTTTTCCTTTACCCTTTCAAGTTCCAAACTTTCAAAGGCTACATTTGTTTTTGCAAAATTCTTTGATAAAGTCTCATATTTGGCTTTTATCACCCTCTCTAACACTTCCAATTGTGTTATTTTATCCTTTAATTTCTTAATATTCTATGATTTATTAGATTTTATCTTTCTTGATGTTTCACCTTCCTCATAACCTATGAACATATCAGTCTCTCGTGCTTGATCCATAGAAAATTATATGTTCTGATCAACAGAGACTTCTTCATTGTTTTACTCAGAATCAAAGTCTGAGTAGGGTAGGTTTAGCACATGTATTTGCTTCGTCTACTGAGTTGAAGCATACTCTACAAATTCCTTGAAGACCAATCTATTATTTGCCTTATTGAATCTTGAGGTGGATTTTGGTTCTTATGAAAGGTCAGGGGTGATGGATCTCCTCCTCTTTAGACTTCTCCGAGGAGTTGGCGGGTTTCTTCTTGATTTCCTCTTACCTTTATCAGGTTGAGTCTCTAACTCAAAACCTCCCCGAAACAGAAAGTGTTCCCATGTTTTTTCCCTCTTTCTCAATTCTTCTACAATAATCATTTTGATCAAGCCAAAATGAGACAAGGAATTCTGGATATGGTTAGGTTTAGTTCGAATCTTGTGGCACATCTTGGTGAGATTACTATGGAAAAAGAATGGTGAATTTAATGGAACTTTTCATGTGAAGTAGTCCATTAGTTTGAAGTGGTAAAGCATTACCATGTCATATCTTTCCTCTGTAGTTATGTATAATTGTATGGCTTTGAGAAGATTCTGCCATTTCTTCTCCAAGTGGGAAGTGGGAATATCTCTTTTCCAAGTAATGTCTTGGAATTTTGGCTTTAAATAAGGTCTAAATTCCAGATTCTTAGTGACTGTGGTATTGAACCATTTTTTCCTTGTTCTTGGCATGACTATAGCAGAGGCTATGGATGCTTCATCAATTTGTATCTCCAAAGGGCCAATTGTGGCTTTGTTTCCATCATATGATTTTTCAAAGGCTTCTGTGATACCCTCGTGGTATCCTTCCTGTAATGTTTCAACATAAGTGAGACAACCTGCCTCTGAAAATAGGTGATAAATCTCTGGGTGAGATTGTTAATACTGTATGTCATCTAACTCTTTCCTGAGAGGTAGGCCACCCTGTTTTCTACCCATCTTCACAAACACAATTTAGTCTATAGAAACCTGAAACATAGAGAATTACCAATGGATAGAGCTTGTTGGAGATGATGGATGATATTTGTATGATCAAATGGTGGGAAGAAATGATACTTATAGATATTCAAAACTCTTTGGGTTTGAATTTGAATGATGGCCATAATTCTATTGTCAAAAGATATCTATCCAGGAATGACCAATTTTGGAATGATTATACCATAGACGGTGATAAGGTCATGGAAACGTGGCAAATTCCCATTAAAATGGTCATTATTCATTTATGATGTTTGTACTCCTTTCCAAATTTGGTGTCCTGAAGAGGCACTGCCCAAAATCCTTCTTCTGCACTTTCGGGGGATGATGTGCATTTGGAACTGTTGTTTTTCTGCCGAAAGCTTGAATTTTCGGTGGCTCCTCTTAAGCTTTAAAAAAAAGGTTAGCCACAGAAAAGGTTTTTTTTTATTTTTTGAAGATAATAAATGACAAATCGACTTATTTTGGAATTTATAACTGTAAATGTGTTGAACCTGCACATAATATATCTATCTAAACAATGATACACACATTTTCAGAGAGAATATAAGAAAGAAGAAGAAGGGGAGAAAGAATGGAAGAATTCTCATTAACCGTTGTGAATAATGAATAATTTACACATGATATACTCTGTATAACTCAATGAGTTCAACTTGAAGTGAACCAAGTTTCCATAGTGGTGATATAGAGTGATATGGACACACACCAACATTTATAGGAGTGAACTACCACCTATTCTAATCTCTCAGGCAGTGAGGGAAATGAACTGCCACCTAGTTGAGTTAACTAGTCAACCAGTCTTCAGTTAATTGACTGAACATAAAGTAGTGAGGAGTTAACTCAAAGAATCAAGGCTAATGTGCCACTCTGGTGATGATACCAAGGAAAGGTCAAATTATATGGTGATGATCCCAATGTTGCATGGTGATGATCCCAATGAAACATCTAAACTCAACTCAACTAGTCAAACTGAAGTGTGAACTGAAAGAGAATATTCTCCAGGTGAAATATTCTCTCCTAAAATATAGGAGACTGGATAATGACTAATTATGACTAATAAACAAATAAAAACCTTACGAAAAATAAATCGTAGGTGTGTGTGAAGTAACAAGTAACTCCAACACCCCCCCTGAACATCACTATGGTTAAAATAAAGATTAAGTCCTGGCAACAAGGCCATGTTAGGTACCCAAGTACAAAAGATACACTGAAAAATAAAGTGAGGAAAGAGGGAAAACCTCATGGGAAGCCCCACCCCTCAAGTTACAATGTATGTAAAAAGAAGAACTACAGTTTCTAGGCAACTGTGTCCTTCACTCCAAGACGACCTTGCAGAGAATGGAATTTTTGCTCAATGAATGTCTTGGTGAAATTGTTTGTTGTCTCCTCTGATGAAGGACAAAATTTTAAGTTGATGATACCCTTGTGTACTAAGTCCTAGATGTATTGCATGTGGATCTCAATGTTCTTCATCTGCTGCCTCTGAACTGGATCTCTGCAGAACTTCAGAGTGTTATGGTTGTCACACCAGATGACAATCAACCGATGAAACTGAATGCCCAACTCAGTGAGAAAATGTTGTAGCCACATAGCCTGAATGTTTATGTTAACTACCCCTCTGTACTCTTCCTCAATTGAAGATAGAGAAATGGCATCTTGTTTCTTACTCGACCAACAGATAGTCCCAGAACCAAGACTAAGTGAGTAACCATATGTGGACTTGCGATCAATGCTATCACCAGCCCAATTGAAATCAGTAAACCCAATGAGATCTAATGTAGAGTCTCTTGCATAATGAATCCCAAAGGTGATGGTGCCCTATACGTATCGAAGTATATGCTTTGCAACTTTCCAATGTAGCTCATGCGGATCCTCCATGAACCTTGAGCCTGTGCCAACTACATATGAGAGGTCTCGTTTGGAGTGTGTGAGATACAACAAGCTCTGCACTAGCTATCTTTACAGTGTGTTGTCAACCAGTGGAGTCTCCTTGCCATCCTCAAGTTTGACTCCTAATAGGAAAGGAGTCGGAGCAGACTTGTAGTCTGTCATGTGAAATATATCAAGGCGATCTCGTGCATAATTAGATTGAGACAGTTTGATTCTTGATGCATCCTCACCAATCTCAAGTCCAAGGACGAAGTGTAGCGGACCCATGTCCGTCATCAAAAACCTATCATGAAGAATCCTCTTGACTGAAGCAATTGCTAAAGTCGAGCAACCGGTGATCAACAAATCATCGACATACAAAACTAAAAGTAGAAGTGAATCATCCATCCTTAGCATGTATACATTTGGGTCTGATTTACAATGTACAAAGTTCTGTGAAAAAAGGTAGGAGTCCATCTTGGAATACCATGCCCTCAGATCTTGCTTGAGGCCATAAAGTGACTTTTTCAATCGACAGAACAAAGATGAGTCCTGCATAAATCCCTGGGGCTCCTCCATGTATATCTCCTCAGAGAAATCACTGTGAAGAAATGCATTCTTCATGTCCATTTAATATACTTCCCATCCCATGGATGCCGCAATGGAAAGGGCCAATTGAATGGAATCCATCTTTGCTACTGGAGCAAAGGTCTCATCATAGTAAATACCATGAACTTGCTGAAAGCCTTCAGTTACAAGCCTAGCTTTGCATCTATTGATCCATCCATCTGCTATCATCTTAGTCTTATAGACCCATCTGCATCTAACAAGTTTCCTCCCATAAGGAAGGGGAACCAGATCCCAAGTTTGGTTATTGAGGAGGGAGTTGTACTCCTCCTGCATGGAAGATTCCCAAAAGGGATTTCCAGAAGCCTCGCCATAAGACTGTGGATTGGAAGAATGAACCAAGAAAATATGCCTAGAGGGAAATGGTTCAGTGGTAGTGAGTGCAACAAGAGGCTCCTCGAAATCATATCGAGTCCTCCTAGTATCGGTTGGATCACTGATAAGATCCCCTGCATCTTGAAGAGTAGTTTGTGCCCACTTGGGCCTCTTATCTGGCTCTGCAACTACATTTGGATGCTTCGAATCTGCATCTGATTGTACTGACTTTGAATCTAAATCATCTGATTCATCTGAATCAAAACACTCATATGAAGAATATTCATCATGTGCATGCTCATCATCTCGAAAAAGTGGAAGAGTGAAGGTATTTGCATGCGGTTGTTGAGGTACATGCGAGACACTTTCCTCGAATTGGACACTATGCTCAATGATGAGTCGGTCCAAGGAAATATCAATAAGACGATATCCCTTCACACCATCGGGGTATCCAACAAAAATGAACTCAGTTCTTTGTGGATCAAGTGCCTTCCTCTTTTCACAGGGAATCCCGACCCATCACGTGAACCAAAAATGCGAAAGTGGGTCACTTTTGGTTTGAGGCTGCTCCAAGCCTCATAGGGGGTCTTATCCTTGATAGATCTATGGGAAGATATTTTTTGGATGTATTTTTCACAATTAAGTGCTTCGGCCCATAGTCTCTGTGGTAGTGACTTTGCATGCAACATGCAAGATGCCATCTCCTTTAGAGATCGGGTTTTCTTCTCAACAACTCTATTTTTCTATGGAGTGTAGGGAACTGTATGCTGCAACTAAATCCCTACCTCATGGAAAATATTATGGATCTCATGATTCACATACTCTCCCCTGTTATCAGTTCAGAGGACTTTGATCTTCTTTCCGGACTGTGTCTCAAATAAGGTTTTGAAATCTTTCAGGTGTTCAAATACCTCAGATTTGTTCCTGAGAAAGTAGATCCAAGTAAAATGTGAGAAATCATCAACAAAAATGAGAACAAACCTATCTTTGTTGATCGATGGATGCGGAAAAGGACCCATGAGGTCACTGTGGATCAGATCTAAAGGCGTGGAAGCTCGCTGAGACTTTCCTTTATCGAATTTCTCTTGAGGGTGTTTCCCGAGAACACATCCCTCACATACTCCCTTGGAGAAATGGATCTCTGGTAGACCATCAACTAATATGTTCTTGCTAAGCTATTGCATGTATCTGAAATTAAAATGTCCAAACCTTTCNGTGGTGATATAGAGTGATATGGACACACACCAACATTTATAGGAGTGAACTACCACCTATTCTAATCTCTCAGGCAGTGAGGGAAATGAACTGCCACCTAGTTGAGTTAACTAGTGAACTAGTCTTCAATTAACTGACTGAACATAAAGTAGTGAGGAGTTAACTCAAAGAATCAAGGCTAATGTGCCACTCTGGTGATGATACCAAGGAAAGTTCAAATTATATGGTGATGATCCCAATGTTGCATGGTGATGATCCAAATGAAACATCTAAACTCAACTCAACTAGTCAAACTGAAGTGTGAACTGAAAGAGAATATTCTCCAGGTGAAATATTCTCTCCTAAAATATAGGAGACTGGATAATGACTAATTATGACTAATAAACAAATAAAAACCTTAGGAAAAATAAATCGTAGGTGTGTGTGAAGTAACAAGTAACTCCAACACCCCCCCTGAACATCACTATGGTGAAAATAAAGATTAAGTCCCGGCAACAAGGCCATGTTAGGTACCCAAGTACAAAAGATACACTGAAAAATAAAGTGAGGAAAGAGGGAAAACCTCATGGGAATCCCCGCCCCTCAAGGTACAATGTATGTAAAAATAAGAACTACAGTTTCTAGGCAACTGTGTCCTTCACTCCAAGACGACCTTGCAGAGAATGGAATTTTTGCTCAATGAATGTCTTGGTGAAAATGTTTGTCGTCTCCTCTAATGAAGGACAAAACTTTAAGTTGATGATACCCTTGTGTACTAAGTCCTAGATGTATTGCATGTGGATCTCAATGTTCTTCATCCGCTGCCTCTGAACTGGATCTCTGCAGAACTTCAGAGTGCTATGGTTGTCACACTAGATGACAATCAACCGATGAAACTGAATGCCCAACTCAGTGAGAAAATGTTGTAGCCACATAGCCTGAATGTTTATGTTAACTACCCCTTTGTACTCTTCCTCAGTTGAAGATATAGAAATGGCATCTTGTTTCTTACTCGACCAACAGATAGTCCCAGAACCAAGACTAAGTGAGTAACCATATGTGGACTTGCGATCAATGTTATCGCCAACCCAATTGAAATCAGTAAACCCAATGAGATCTAATGTAGAGTCTCTTGCATAATGAATCCCAAAGGTGATGGTGCCCTATACGTATCGAAGTATATGCTTTGCAACTTTCCAATGTAGCTCATGCGGATCCTCCATGAACCTTGAGCCTGTGCCAACTACATATGAGAGGTCTCGTTTGGAGTGTGTGAGATACAACAAGCTCTGCACTAGCTATCTTTACAGTGTGTTGTCAACCAGTGGAGTCTCCTTGCCATCCTCAAGTTTGACTCCTAATAGGAAAGGAGTCGGAGCAGACTTGTAGTCTGTCATGTGAAATATATCAAGGCGATCTCGTGCATAATTAGATTGAGACAGTTTGATTCTTGATGCATCCTCACCAATCTCAAGTCCAAGGACGAAGTGTAGCGGACCCATGTCCGTCATCAAAAACCTATCATGAAGAATCCTCTTGACTGAAGCAATTGCTAAAGTCGAGCAACCGGTGATCAACAAATCATCGACATACAAAACTAAAAGTAGAAGTGAATCATCCATCCTTAGCATGTATACATTTGGGTCTGATTTACAATGTACAAAGTTCTGTGAAAAAAGGTAGGAGTCCATCTTGGAATACCATGCCCTCAGATCTTGCTTGAGGCCATAAAGTGACTTTTTCAATCGACAGAACAAAGATGAGTCCTGCATAAATCCCTGGGGCTCCTCCATGTATATCTCCTCAGAGAAATCACTGTGAAGAAATGCATTCTTCATGTCCATTTAATATACTTCCCATCCCATGGATGCCGCAATGGAAAGGGCCAATTGAATGGAATCCATCTTTGCTACTGGAGCAAAGGTCTCATCATAGTAAATACCATGAACTTGCTGAAAGCCTTCAGTTACAAGCCTAGCTTTGCATCTATTGATCCATCCATCTGCTATCATCTTAGTCTTATAGACCCATCTGCATCTAACAAGTTTCCTCCCATAAGGAAGGGGAACCAGATCCCAAGTTTGGTTATTGAGGAGGGAGTTGTACTCCTCCTGCATGGAAGATTCCCAAAAGGGATTTCCAGAAGCCTCGCCATAAGACTGTGGATTGGAAGAATGAACCAAGAAAATATGCCTAGAGGGAAATGGTTCAGTGGTAGTGAGTGCAACAAGAGGCTCCTCGAAATCATATCGAGTCCTCCTAGTATCGGTTGGATCACTGATAAGATCCCCTGCATCTTGAAGAGTAGTTTGTGCCCACTTGGGCCTCTTATCTGGCTCTGCAACTACATTTGGATGCTTCGAATCTGCATCTGATTGTACTGACTTTGAATCTAAATCATCTGATTCATCTGAATCAAAACACTCATATGAAGAATATTCATCATGTGCATGCTCATCATCTCGAAAAAGTGGAAGAGTGAAGGTATTTGCATGCGGTTGTTGAGGTACATGCGAGACACTTTCCTCGAATTGGACACTATGCTCAATGATGAGTCGGTCCAAGGAAATATCAATAAGACGATATCCCTTCACACCATCGGGGTATCCAACAAAAATGAACTCAGTTCTTTGTGGATCAAGTGCCTTCCTCTTTTCACAGGGAATCCCGACCCATCACGTGAACCAAAAATGCGAAAGTGGGTCACTTTTGGTTTGAGGCTGCTCCAAGCCTCATAGGGGGTCTTATCCTTGATAGATCTATGGGAAGATATTTTTTGGATGTATTTTTCACAATTAAGTGCTTCGGCCCATAGTCTCTGTGGTAGTGACTTTGCATGCAACATGCAAGATGCCATCTCCTTTAGAGATCGGGTTTTCTTCTCAACAACTCTATTTTTCTATGGAGTGTAGGGAACTGTATGCTGCAACTAAATCCCTACCTCATGGAAAATATTATGGATCTCATGATTCACATACTCTCCCCTGTTATCAGTTCAGAGGACTTTGATCTTCTTTCCGGACTGTGTCTCAAATAAGGTTTTGAAATCTTTCAGGTGTTCAAATACCTCAGATTTGTTCCTGAGAAAGTAGATCCAAGTAAAATGTGAGAAATCATCAACAAAAATGAGAACAAACCTATCTTTGTTGATCGATGGATGCGGAAAAGGACCCATGAGGTCACTGTGGATCAGATCTAAAGGCGTGGAAGCTCGCTGAGACTTTCCTTTATCGAATTTCTCTTGAGGGTGTTTCCCGAGAACACATCCCTCACATACTCCCTTGGAGAAATGGATCTCTGGTAGACCATCAACTAATATGTTCTTGCTAAGCTATTGCATGTATCTGAAATTAAAATGTCCAAACCTTTC